>RJVU01051266.1:213704-260705 GCA_003731715.1 Anabarilius grahami | reverse complement strand
GCTTTTATCACTTGTTTCTGTACTCTTTCAGGAGTTGCACAATAGTGCCCCCTACCGTATAACAGTGAAAACAAAGAAAGCCATAAAATTCCTTCAATGGCGGGGAATGGTTGTCTCATAAATGACAGAAAGTACTGTCAACGGCGGGGAAAAAGTTAAAACAGACTATTTATGCTATGCATTTTTTATACTTGTTACAATATTGCGTCAATAACGTAGCACCATACTAATATATGAATTAAGAGTGTTGCAATAGCTATACTGGTACTGACAAAAACTGTGATATTTAAAAATAAAATACTGATATCATGTTCATACATCACATATTCTAATATCATAAATAATACGGCAAATAGTAACTATCTAGTTGATATTCCAACACAACAGGTAGCGGTATCACACCATGACGCTGGTTGTCACTCATCATAAAATTTAAAAAATTTGACGACTCAGTGTGTAGCTACTACTGCTGCACAAAATCATGTGGAGATGACAGAAACACTCTACCCGTAGGTGGAAAAAGTTTGTGTGCCAGAATGTTTTGGATACTGTAAAAAAAAAAAAAAAATCTGATTTGAAATCACATGACGGTCACATGATAAGAATCTGCAGGGAAAAGTTCACCAAACTTAAACTTCAGAACGCATGCAGCAAAATTCACATGAGCTTGCATTTCCTGTCTCTCGCATTTGCATGTCTATGAATGAAAGACAATAGAATGAAAAGTGTAGTGTGACACTCCCTTAGTTGAGCAGCACTATTTGCTGCTATAGATGATTTTGGAACAGAGCCATAGATTGGTAGGAAGTCAAAATACAGGAAAGACCTTGTAATTATGACATAATTATCAGTCTTTCATAAATGAGGCTTTCTGATGAAGAGGATCTGACAGATTATTTCATCAGCGGGTGTCTTCCTGTTACCACGGCCATCAGCCAGCTGCAGCAAATCAATTATTTACATACACACTGCTGTCATCACACCAGAACTAAACACACATTGATTAGTGTAGATTTTGGGGGAAATCCTAATCATGTGTCTTTTTTTAAATCAACGTTGAAAAGTATGAGTACTCAGTATGAGATGCTGGTAAATGAAGCGATGACCTCTACATGAGTCATGCTGGTGATTTTGCACTTTTAATGACTGCTTATCGAAATAATCGTGAATAAATCGTGAGCAAGTGCTTGTGAAATCTGAAAAGAATAAAACAGAATATACATGAAATCAGGACCTGACTAACTCAATATCTTCATTGTATCAGAGCACATAAATAAACATTGAATATGAATATGACCATATATCCATCTGCTGCGTAACCAATCCCTTTTTCCACAATTCATTCCAGACACACCTTTCCTGAGAGAAGAAAAAATTCTATCACTGCCTACTATTACATCAATAGCAGTTTAAGTTTTTCAATGAATAGTCTTTTCTTCTTTTCTTTTTTAATGTACTAGACAGATATAACATGGCGTGACAGTGAGGCACACAGTGGCAGTTACAGCGTTTTCTAAAGTTCACACACACAGCGGTTCAGAACAGCTGGCTCAGCAACTGTTACTCTGATGAAACGTTTCCAGAACAGTCTTCTTGTTTGACAGCCCTTATGAATCAACTGTTCTGGGCACTTCAGTAAATTAAAAAAATGAAAAACTTGGCTCTGTCAGACTTACAGTCAACACAGGGAACTTATTGTAAGACAAATAAAGGAATCAATAAATATTGGCATCCATTTTTTTCCAGGCAGAGTTCTTAGCATGTTTCTGACTTACTTTTAGAGACCGTATTACAGAGCCCCACACATGACATACAGTGTTCAGAATTATTGGCACCCTTGGTAAATATGATCAAAGATGACTGTAAAAATAAATCTGCACTGTTTATCCTTTTGATCTTTAATTCATAAAATTAGCAAAAAATATAACCTTTCATTGAAGGAAAAGAATTGAATGTGGGGAAAAATCACATTATGAAACAAATATTTTTCTTCGAAACACATTGGCCAAAATTATTGGCACCCTTTTATTCAATACTTTTTGCAACCTCCTTTTGCCAAGATAACAGCTCTGAGTCTTCTTCTATAATGCCTGATGAGTTTGGAGAACACCTGAGAAGAGATCAGAGACCATTCCTTCATGCAGAATCTCTCCAGATCCTTCAGATTCCCAGCTCCATGTTGGTGCTTCTTCTCTTCAGTTCACTCCACTCATTTTCTTTAGGGTTCAGGTCAGGAGACTGCGATGGTCATGGCAGAAGCTTCATTTTGTGCTCAGTGACACATTTTTGTGTTGGTTTTGATGTTTGTTTTGGATCATTGTCCTGATGGAAGATCCAACCACAGCCCATTATTGGATTACTAGCAGAAGAGGTGAGGTTTTGATTTTTTATCTGTTGGTGACAGATAAAATGACCTTTCAATGAAAGGTTAGATTTTTGCTAATTTCATGAATTAAAGATCAAAAGGATAAAAAAGCAGATTTATTTTTACAGTCATATTTACCAAGGGTGCCAATAATTCTGACCACAACTGAATGGGGAAAAAATGGCTAGGTCTGAAAGGTGAAAAATGCTGCCTCTATTGGCAGGATACAGAGGTAGGCAGCAAGGCATGTCCAAATCCTGAGATACTTTCATCTGACGGATTTTTGAAGGCAGCACAAATGTATCCTTTGCTGCATTTGATATCCCACAATCCTGTGCTTCCCATTATGTGAAAGTTGAGCTAAAACATAAATATGCTGTCTGAAAGTTGTAGTTCGTTGTTAGTTTGTGTGTAAATGTAAATTTTTTACCAACTTTATCCACTTTTTCTTGTGAGAAATTACTGTTGTAGTAATTAAATGTTCACTTTGTTATCACCAAAACCCTTTCTATTTTGTTGTAGATCATTAAACTGTTACACTCCTTCAGAAGTCTGTCCGAAATCCGTTTCGTGAGGTACCTTCGCATGCCTGCAATTGCCATTGATAGAGCAGAGAGGCAACAAGTCAGCTGACTAAGCTTTTGGGCGCAGCCAATGTGTATATTAATGCCACAAATTAATATTTAGTTCCCAAGACTGACTTATAGATGAGCACGTTTTACTAATTTGTTACCTCATTTTAAGTAAATCGTGAGCACTATATAATAATTTGTTCCCTTATTTTACTAAATTGTGGCTAAGTTGTAATAATTCATTCCCTTATTTTACTTAAATTAAAACGAGCAAATAAACTACTTCAGCGTGGCAACAATTGTCATGTGCTCTGTGTGTCCTTGGACTTTTATGTTTCCTGTGCTTTTTACTAACTCTTTAGTCAGTTTGTAGTCTTTCCTGTTGATTAGCTCTCCCCATGTGTTTACTATTAGCCACTCCCCATTGTTATATTGTTTAGCTTGTTTACCAGTGGCCTGTTGCACAAAGCTGGTTTCAGTTTCTACCCAGGTAAGTTCAAGATTAGTTTGAGCAAACTCTGGTTTTTCGAGCCTATGAATGTGGGTTGGTTTTAAAGCGGTTTCATTGCTATAGTAACTTGCGCTACATGGCTAACCTGCTCCGGAGCAGGTTTATTCTGAGTTAGAGATCGTAAACCCAAACTGGACCAATCAGTAGTGAGTAAAGTCACACATATCTGATGCTATAAAGCCACTCCCCCTGTATCTCTCACTCCAAATTAAAGCATTTTATAGTGAAAACATATTAGAGACAAAATTGCTCATCTTTGCTGCTAATTATTTATTATATTTATATTATATGAATTAATTATGTATAATTCATATAATAGTATATTCATATAATTATTATATTACTTGACAATTAATATTTAACTTTGCTTTTAAATTTATATAAATATAATACATGCATCGATATATAAAGCTTTTAAACTAATTTATGTGTATTCATTTGACCTCTTTGTGAATCTAATATAAATTATTATACTATAAATTATTAGACATATTTCTTTGATTCACATGCATTGATATAGTCAGATTTTCATTAAATTGAAAAATTGGGCGGGTAAACAAGTAAGGAATGATGTACAGTCAGCTGATCATTATCAATAAATAAACTTCAGCAGGGTGATCAGGACCCTGACACAAAGCAGAGTGATACGACAGACATGAAACTATCACAGTCAAATAAACAGTTTAAGTTCATTATACAAAAATATTCATACTATTGATTAATCTGAATCTGGTATTCCAGAATGCAGTGAGAAATAGCTATTAAATAAATACATGCAAACCTGGGTCATTGGAAAAGCATGCCTGTGGTGAAATTTCTGCAAAATGATATTACATTGCCCAGTGAGCTGCGCTAAAAGTGCGTTCAGGTTTATCTGAAACATATGAATGTTAATCTGGCAGCATTTTACTACATTGGTTGTTCGTACGTACCATACAGAAATTAAATGTCCAGTAAGTGTCACTAAAAAGGTTAATGCTCTATCACATTTGGAACTAAACCTTACCAATAATGTTAACAATAGCAAGTGTGAGATAAAAACATATGCTGAAGCAACCATGCCATTTTGTCTTGTTTCTACAAGTCCTTGAGCTGTTTTATCATGATTCGTGACTCGTACCCAAGCGCTTCACATGACAAATGTTGTGCTGTACCAGGTGAGCTACCGAGCAAGTTTATATGTCAACAAAGCCATACATACAGAGCTGGTTATGTGATGCAATCATCAAAATGTATAGTTTAAAAACATTCACTATCTTTAAAGTGTTTTGAGCCCATAACATGGTGTTGTTCAAGGAACTGTGTAAAAATATTCCTTTCTTAATCAATAGTCTGCCCCTAATCATAATTTGTGTGAAAAGGAATAAAAGCTGTTGGTGTTTTACTGCTACTAATGTTAATTTCAGCTGAAAACTGCAGTGAATTGTACGCAAGTTTTTGGAGTTTTGCAAAAATGTAGGTGAAAGCATGTTTTTTTTTTTTTTTGAGTTAACAGACATGAAATATTGATTAGATAAATTAGCTTAATAGTATACCCTTTTAGTGCTTACTTGTAAGTATTATCATGGTAAAACATTACAGCGAATAGTTGGATTCCACTTAATTTCCACTAAGTTGTGGCAGGTGGACAGTAAGGTCTGGAAAGCTCCCAGTCCACAGCACCCCTCAGTCATGGTTGGGAAATTCAACACATATCTGATGAACAACACAGGGATATACATGCCAGAGCTGGAGTTTTTCTGCATGGGAAACAGGCCAGCCATTATGGTGTTGAGAGGTTTCATCAGCATTTCATCTGTTCACCCAGTGCCCCTTAATCTACTTTCCATGGTGAGTCCATTCAGATCAGCATTTAGGCGACTGTGGGAACACAGGAGACCACCAGTGGCCTACTACGACTTGGACACTCGACCATACAGATGAATGAAATGTTTCATTGTAATCACAAGATAATAGGCACTGTCACTCACATATGTCTATTATGAACGTCCACAACAACCCATGAGACTTTATGAGGAACTCAACAACATCATACAAAATTTACCACAATAAAACTGTGGTTTAACCTGCCACTATCATGTAAAAAAGAAGTGACTGAAAAAAAAATGGCACAAGTGGTACATCTAATGTGGACTTCGCTCTCGTGGTCTGCTCATGCGCATCTGTAAATTTCATGCAGGTTGTCCCATTTGTCCCAATTTTAGCTTTCAAAGGTGTACTCACGAGCATCTTTGTAATCGCACAGGTGTAGCAGACTATTACCCAGAACACCACGTGTCAAAGTATAGATTCAGTAGAGGGCTGTGAGGACTGAGGTCAAAGATTCTGGGAGTTTCTTAAGACTCTTTGATTCAGATTATGGTGTTACATAAAAAAAAACACTTGTTATTTTGGTACTTTACTATAAAGGATTAGTCCACTTCAGAATTAAAATTTCCTGATAATTTACCCACCCCCATGTCATCCAAGATGTTTATGTCTTTCTTCGTTTGAAAAGCAATGAAGGTTTTTGAGGAAAACATTCCAGGATTTTTCTCCATATAGTGGACTTCACTGGGGTTCAACGGGTTGAAGGTCCAAACTGCAGTTTCAGTGCAGCTTCAAAGAGCTCTACATGATCCCAGATGAGAAATAAGGGTCTTATCTAGTGAAACAATCTGTAATGTAGGGTTATTCTTTTGTTGTGATTACACTATGGTTGAGGGAGTTAATGGAGTCAGCATGCTATTGTTTTTGCTATTGTCATTGGGTATTTGCCTCTTAGTCTTCAGAATCACAGAAAGGGTAGAGGAGACTGGCCTTGGGTCATTATTGGACAGAGCGACTAATGACTGAGACAAATCATTAAAGCCGAATGTGGAGAATGTGGCCAGTCAACCTGACACTCCCCATTTCCAACCAATATAAAAAGGGACAAAAGATCTCATTAGAGAAATGATGGGAAAACAGCATTTTACTTAAAAAGCCAAAGAACGTTGCCCTGTCTTATTTTCGGGCATGAAAGGCAATTCATTGTTCTGAGAAAGATTTGAGTTTGATTAGTCCAAGCATGCCACAGTAATCAAGGTCATCAGGTTTATAGTCTGTTTGAGCAGAATTCCCTTACAAGCAATGGACATTAAAACATAGCTTTCTAGAAGTCAGAATGGGAATCTATGATTATCTTTACTCAATCGACTAAACAGGTTTATTTGTATAGAAAAGGTAAATACTAATTCTAAATCTGCATTGTAAATTCATGCAGTTTTGTTACACACTAAATATAATAGGGTACAACGGGGCTAAAGGCACACCTTAAGAAAAATGTGCTTTTCACTACTCTCAAAGTGTGTGATTGCAGGAAAAATATGTTTGTACTGAACATTAATGGAGCAACAGATTTTGTGTGAAAATAAATCATAAAAGTGGTTAATTTTGTTTAAAAATCTTATAAATATATGAGGTGGCGAGGGGGCCTTTTACCCCACACACAGGGTAAAAGGCTCCCTAGCATGGGATAAAAGGCACACAGTATTCACACAAATACTTTAGCTAAAACAATATGTTTTTAATAATGTGTAAGTTGTTCAAATACTTATAATACTTGTTCAAAAGAATCACTTTAGCAAAGTTTGTACTATTTTCTGTTTATTTTGATAAATAAAATAATTCATTTTTGTATGCGTATTTGCGTATGTTACAGTTTTTTTTACAATCGTTAGGACACATTTCTCAATACTTAGGCCACTTTTTCAAAACTCTTAACACAGTTCTCCTAACCAACTTTCATCTTGGCACAGCAGTTAATTTCACATTCAAAATGCACTAATTCTACCAAAACACTTCATTCATGTCTCAAATCAACTCATACTTCCAGAACACTAGCAAAGGTTTTCACGCAGCAAACACACTTTATCAGTCATAAAACACTGACCTAAAAACACTGACATTAGGTATCATTATACAATGTTTTCTTTTGTAAAAGTTCTTAACAACACAAGAATAACACTGATATTGTTTATAATTCACTGCGGTTTGTTACATGAACCTTGTTTACATAACAGTACAAGATTATTCCGAAGTTTTCCTCTTTGAATGGATGATAATGAAATTGAAAAACGAATGCTTGTGTAGGTGTTCAGTTTCATCTAATTGCTTTGATAGTATTTGATTTTTTAGATTCAGCATACATTTCATTACAATATTACTGTAGAAATGTAGCAAATTGCTGTCTTATTCAGTTTTTTATTATGTTATTGTTTTGAACATAAGTTTAACAGTTTTGAAAACAGTATGTAAGCATGTGCAAATTGGCCTGTACGTACAAAGAGTTTTGGCAGTTGTTGTGTCTGAGGGAGAAAAGAATTCATGAAATTTGAGAGATGTAGTCATTGAATGCATTTTGTGCCAAAGCAATGATAATTGATCCTCAGTTTAGCCCACATAGACTTCTGTTGTGCTCACTATGTGAAGAGTTTTGCAAAAGTGACCTAGGTATTGAGAAATGTGTCCTAGCGTCTGTAAAAAACTGTAATATAAAAATATATTTAAAAAATACAGAAACCAAATTACTTTAAAAAGTAAAGATTCTGAAGGAGATCCTATAATATTGGTGTAGGGTGATAGAAAATATGGTTTGTACTGTATAAAAACCATTACGCCTATGGAACGTCCCCACAATTCACGAAAACAAACCTGTGTGTGTGTGTGCGCGCGCGTTTTTGTGACATATCAGGACACAAATGTGAATAATGACATGGGTATGACATAGGTATTACAAAAAGAGGTGACTTATGAGGAAATTACCCATGTCCCCACTTTTCAAAAGGCTTATAAATCATACATAATGAGTTTTTGTGAGAAAGTAAAAGTGATGGTTAGGTTTAGGGGTAGGGGTAGTGTAGGGGGATGTGTGTGTGTGTCTGTGAGTGTGTGAGGTCCAGCTTATAAATCATACTAAATTATGTTTTTTTTTAAATGTCAAGAATGTTTTGGAATGTTTTATGTGAGGGTTGTTTGTAGGTAGGGTTAGGTTTGGGGAATAAAATTTACAGTTTGTACACTATAAAAATCATTATGTCTATGTAAAGTCCCCATAAAACATGGGTGAAACCCAACATGTATGTGTGTGCTTGTGTTTGGGCGTACGTGTGTGTGTGTGTGTGAGAGTGTGAGTGAATAATCAGGTATCGCTCAACTCCCCAAACCAGATTGCTCCGCTCATTCTTCACATTCAGATGCATCTTTACACCTGCACATATTCATTGCTCTCCCCCGTCAAAAAAACTCCACCCTGTTTATCATGACCATATAACAGTCGTACTCAAACAAGCCATCCAGTCTGCTGCTGTCCAAAGACCCGTTCACCTCAGAAGAACCATCTGAAGATCTCTCCTTTTAGAATTCAGTTTGCTCTCTGCTTTTTACATTGTCATCATGATGAAGAGAATTGTGCTTGGAGTCATTGCAGTGATCGGATTCTTCACTCTATGTAAGTCTACAGAGAAATAGGTCATTATGATAGGGCCTTTTTTTAATTAGATGCATGTAGGGGGAAATGAAGCAATCCATCAGGTCAACAATTTGTAAAAACTAAATTGTTTTTACGTTTTAATTTATATTAAATAGGTTGATTAATGTCTTTAAACTCAATTGATAGTGAAATATGATTTGTTTAAAACATATGTAGATAATGACTGGTAACATAAAGCTTTTTTTAGGTACTGAAAATTCTATTACATTTTTCTTGGTCTACAAAAGAATATAATTTACTATCATTAAACAATGTGGAATGTTTTTATATGAAAACATATTTGTAATTTCGATATATAGTTCTAGATTACACAAAAACAGTGTACACTTCAATCAATCATATAATACCTAATTGTATTCTGATACCAAGTCATTGTGATTTTAAATTGATTTATCCAGACAATTTTTGGGGGGATGTTTGTAAAAGTTTATAAGAATGTTTATTTCATTATATATTAATGAATATTTTATATCATTCTCTATCTGTGTTTCTCAAGCTGAAGCCCTGACATGTAATTCGTGCAAAGTGGGCATTCTAGGCAAATGTTTGTTAAATTCCAAAGTGGATTGCATCACCTCGATGAACAACTGCTTCACTGCAAAAGCAGGTTAGACAAGACACACACACACACACACACACATGCATGCACGTACGCACGCAGCCACACACACAGACATACATTAGTGTCATAGGACATCATTTAGTAATAGTTGCAATGGTTTTATATGAAGTTGAGGATATTTGCTAAAACCCAACCCTAAACCTCACACAAATCAGTTTATATTAGTATGTAGTAAAAATGTATAGCTCTTTCATAGTTCATATTTAGCCACTTCACATGCCCTCATATTAATTCAATTATATTTGCAACAATTTGCAGGACATTCCATAGAACTGTATTGTTTTATATATTACATAAAGATAATTATAAAGACTACAGACTAACCCTGCCTGTAAAATGAAACAAAAAATATATATTTATCAATTTTAATTGTGTATCATTTGTACCTTTGAAGAGGCAAAGGCGGATTTTGTCAGATTTATAAAACTTTTTTTGAACAAATTTATTCCAAACAAAGGCACATGTTCAACTATTTTACATAAACCAGGACTTTTAAATATGTAACACATTTTTGGAACTTTGGTCGATTCTTCGAAAAAACTTTGATAAAGCCAGGATTATAGGCCTTAGTTCAGTTAGGACATTTTAGTAGCTTTTATAAACGTGCCTTTGAAAAATATTACTGGTGTGCATCTTGCCACAAAACAATGACACAGACATATTTTAAGATATGTCAAGTTACTTTCAGTTACAGTTTTTTACAATCGATTTATACTTTGATTTTTACATTTCTCAATACTTGGGTCACTTTTTCAAAACTCTTTGCACAGTTCTCCTAAATGGGTCCTCGCAATTGTAAAACAGCACAAACATGCATTTTAGTCTGGGATTAGGCTTAAGCCGTACTATTTTTATTTTCGTCTAAAGTAGTAGTAGTATAAATAATAATAATAATAATTTACATGAAAACAAAAGTCAAATCCTGACATGTTGCTTCTGGTGTTCTTCACAGAGTTCAATGTGACTGGTTTTCTGAGCCTGTCCACGAGTGGATGCACATCTGATTGCAACAGCACCAGTGGATCCATCTTGGGTGCGGGATACACAGTGACCAAATCCTGCTGTACCACAGATCTGTGCAATGGAGCAAGTGCTGTCCAGCTGTCCATGGCTGGGGCTCTCAGCACCGCCCTATTGGCCTCCATCTGGAGCAGTTACATTCTGTAGATGTAACACTTTGTCTGTACCACATTATGTTCACAATAGCTCCTTAATCCAGAATCAATATAAATGTAATCTAGAGTGCATAGATCCCATAACTTTCTTTAACTTTAATTGTTGTTGAAGTCTGTTTACTTGTGATGCAGTGATCATGTTTTTATTAACATTTACATACAGTGTAAAACATTAAATTTTCAACACTGTTGCTTGTGTTATTTTTAATGAAACCTGCACGCTCTCATTTGGAATGAGGTGATGATTTGAGCTGAATAATTTTGAAGGTTTAATAGACAGAAACATTACAGCAATGATCTTGTGTTAGGCACTTGTTTGGGGTATTTGTTAGTTGCATACAATAAAATTAGGTAATGTAATAAGAGCAAAAATGAATTCAAAATAAACAATAGTATATATTTTAGGGCTGTCAAACTATTAATCGCATACAAAATAAAAGTTTGAGTTTGCCTAATATATGTGTGAGTACTGTGTGTAATTATGATGTATATATAAATACAAAATATAAAAATTAATGTATATATTTAAGAAAAATATGATATTTATGTACAAAATATTTTTATTTATATATAACATAAATTATATAAAATATAAATAAATACATATACATGTATATATTTCTCAAATATATACATGAATGTGTTTGTATTTATATATACATAAAATTACACGCAGTACTCACACATATATTAGGCAAACTCAAACTTTTATTTTGTATGCATTTAATCGCGATTAATCGTTTGACAGCCCTAATATTTACAAATTAACATTAGTCTATATTAATAAATTCTTTAAAAAAACTTCTATTTGTTAGTTCATGATATATTGCCTTATTTAACCTTATTGTAAAGTGTTAACATTATTTTGTATCTATAATTCCTCATCTACTTATTAATTATAATGCAATAATGATCTCATTCTTTCTTAATGTTTCCTTTAATGTTATTTCTTTAAGATTTTAACTATACAAAACATACCACAAGGATCTCATAACAAATACCTAAAGTCTTTGCTGAGACATATCATCATCATCATTATAATTAAAATCTCGATTAATTCACTGAATTTAATTACATGTGAACTGCCGTTTGAACTTCACGCGAACGCTAGTCCCAGGTAAAAAATAAAGCATACTGAACGCACTAAAAATTTACTTAAATACAAGCAAGTACATATGTAGTACATTCTTAATTTTTTGTGCTAAATAAAATTGTAAAAGTTATACACAATAAATACAATGTATATTTCTACTTCAGTAGTACTTCAGTGCACTTAAAGTATACTAAATTCCACTAATACTTAAATTGATTTTTAGTGCATTGAAATAAAGTATACTACCACAAAAATATACAGAGGATACTTTTTAGTGTATTTCTTAAAAGTGTGCTTTTAATGCTTTAAAAATTAGTTAAACCTTAGAAGACATTTATATAGTAATCCTAAATTTAAATTAAATGGATTTTATTAAAAATATATTACTAATGTACTAATAATAAGTACATTTTCCCAGCTGTGGTACTTAAGTTCACTTAATATAAATGCACTAATATGAACTAACACTTAACCTGTTTTAAGTGTAGTCAGATAAAGTAAACCAAATATACAGAAGAGTTTTATAAGTGCATTACTTAAAAGTGTGCAATGAATGCTTTACATAAAATTTTAGTGGATTTTTATATATACTGTCTGTCACTAGGTTCTATTTTAATGGATTTTCATGAAAAATACAATATAAATGTATTAATTACAAGTAAAACACCATTAACATATACTTAACTACATCATATAAAGGGAATAATAACAGTGTCACACTTGCTGTGTATATAACCCAGAAGACAAGAGGAAAATAAAGCAAAAGGAGATTTAATGAAACGAGTAACACACTAGCTTACAATATCAACATAAACGCAAGACAAAGGACTGAAGAAACTGAGGGCTTAAATACACAGGGGTGGTAATCAACAGAACAACGAACAGGTGAGGACTAATCAGTAAACATAGTAACAAACAAGAAGCAGGAAAACTGATCACAAAGAAAACAAGGTCAAACCAAAACACAGGGGGTGCTTCTCATTTCTTATTTGTGCATCCTTATTTCCTTTCCTTGCTTCCTTTCCTCACGTCTCAGTAGGATGTAAGGGGCGGATGCAAGGAAAGAAAATGAGGACGGAGGATTCGAAGGAAATTTTGTTTGTATATTGGAATGTTCTTGATCACTCAAGTGTCACTTCAAAGCGTCATCAGCTGCGCTTGAGGGATCTTACCTTCATGTTGTTAAAGTTTGGTTATTTAATAATAAATAATAATAATGCAAGATCTCCTGTTGAAATATGTGAGATGTAAAACTGCAAAAGTAAAGAATACATTTAAATTATTGTTGACACATGAAACGGGGGAGAAGAATGCATATGTGCATCATGTTTCTTGATGAGAAATACACCTGTGTATCCTCGCTCATAGCTCCTCAGGAAGCTTCCTCACTCCTCGTTCCTTACCTCCTCACATTGCAATTAGATAATTAAGATGTCCTACAAGATGGCTGAGCTCAATCAGTTTCCGGGTTATAGGTTGGAGGACAGAGGAGCAAGGAAACGAGGAGGGATATTGAGAAGCACCCAGGGACATGAATTCAAGCAAAACAGAACATGCATGTGACATTAGCCCCCCCTTCCGAAAGGCACGTCCTCGTACCATGAAAAAAAAAGTCCAACAGTTGCTTAGTACAGTACCTGGTCCCTGCACATAAAACTTGACGCACATACATATTTTTCTTTAGGCCCCATGCCCCAAACTACATCTTACTTTTCCAAGTTACTGGCCGTCTAATTATTAGTTGCAGTCAATGCTAAATTAACTATAGTGATGCAGGATGAAATGTTCTCTGCAATGAAGTTGTCACAGACACGTCAGGCTCCACCGTTCACCAATCACAGCGCACTCCATCACCAGAGTACTAATCACTGCCACCTGCACCTCATCATGATACCAATCAACAGCACTACTTAGAGCACACACACACAGCACTCCACGTCCGGTCTCGTTTGAAGATACTCATGTTTATGCTTACCTCAAGGACTCCCCGCTCTCTACTTACCTGTCTCCAGCGTGTCTCCTTACCTCCGTGTGTTCAGTCTCCAGTGTGTGTGTGTGCACAATCCATCTCCAGCGATCTCCAGCTCCAGCGACTTCACAGATTCCTATATATCAAGATAAGAGGACAGTTACTATCTCTACTCATCTTCATCATCATCCTATTATTCATCACTGCACTTCCGTTGACTGCTCAATGCTCTACTGGTGTCAATAAACTAACTTTACCTGTTTACATCCTTGTCTGACTCCTGTGTACCGTAACAGAAGTCAAGTCAGCTGTATTTCTATAGCACATTATACAATACAGATTGTTCCAAATCACCTCCACACAAATAAAATAACTCAATTTCAACAATTATGAAATGACTTCACTTTCAGTTGTAAAACAGTTCAGCAGAAGATAATAGTGTCATTATTTAGCTCAATTCAGTTCATCTTTTGTTCTCTGATAGTCATTGCATTAAAGAGATTAAGAGTCCACCCAAAAATAAAAATTCTGTCAATAATTACTAACATGTCGTTTCACACCATTAAGACCTTCGTTCATCTTCGGAACACAAATTAAGATATTTTGCGTAAAATTCGATGGCTCAGTGAGGCCTGCATTGCCAGCAAGACAATGAACACTTTCAATGCCCAGAAAGCTATTAAAGACGTATCTAAAACAGTTCATGTGACTACAGTGGTTCAATGAAGTGACGAGAATACTTTTTGTGAGGCGATACATGTTTTGTGTTTGACACACGCTCCGAACCACTGATGCGAAACAAAAGATTCGTAAAGCTTCGAAGCTTCATGAAACAGTGTTTTAAAAATCGCCCATCACTAGATATTGTTGAATAAAGTCATAATTTAGTTTTTTCGGAGACGGGGTGGTGGAGAGATTCTGGGTGAGTTTGACTGTGATTATATATAGGCCTGAACTCATGCTGATTGGGTAGATATGTTGATTACAGATTGTTGACAGCTGGTTGAGATGACGTAATGATTAGGTAGCTTTTTTGACTTGTTCCTCCCGAACTACGTTAATAAAACAGAATTTAGTAGCTTTCTGGGCATTGAAAGTGTTAATTGTCTTGCTGGTAATGCAAGCCACACCGAGCCATTGATTTTATCAAAAATAACTTAATTTGTGTTCCGAAGACGAACAAAGGTCTTACGGGTGTGAAACGACATGAGAGTGAGTAATTAATGACAGAATTTTCGGGTGAATTAACCCTTTAAAATCAACAATATTTCTGCATGTTAATTGTCATTTCCAAACTGAGCAAGCCAAAGGCACTTGATCTTAAGCTACAAATCAAAATAAAATCTTTCAAAACTCATTTTCAGTGATCTTGAAGAAGTAAAAAAAAAAAAAAAGTTTACTCTCTCACACCTGTATCTCTGCTTTAGCTTGATTTCAGTATCCAGCACTGAAATTTTGAATTGTAATATTCTACTTCTGTGTCTTCTTAGGATAAAAAATTTATAATATTACTAGTTACAACAAAGTCCTGAAAGGACACCTTAACCAGTCTCAGTGTATCACCATCAAAGTCCTCAAAGTATGACAAGATCAGAGTTTGTGTTTGTCCCTAAATGGGACATAAAAATTACTGTCCCTAAAGTGAAGGCAAAATAAGTAGGTGTGTGTGTGTGTGTGTGTGCGTGCATGCGTGCGTGTGTTTAGCGTGTGTGTGTGTTTAGCTGTGTTCTCAATGTCGTTGCAGTGATCTGTCACTTACACACTGCAAAATTTCTTCACCTCTGCTAGAAAAAGGTTTTGCAACTAAACTATTTAACAATTTACAATAAACTCCAGTGTAAATAATGGACAGTTTGACTAAATTCTTATATGATGGTATAAATAATAATACATCACAGTAATGTTATTGATCACTATATATATATATGTATATACAGGTCCTTCTCAAAAAATTAGCATATTGTGATAAAGTTCATTATTTTCCATAATGTAATGATAAAAATTAAACTTTCATATATTTTAGATTCATTGCACACCAACTGAAATATTTCAGGTCTTTTATTGTTTTAATACTGATGATTTTGGCATACAGCTCATGAAAACCCAAAATTCCTATCTCAAAAAATTAGCATATTTCATCCGACCAATAAAAGAAAAGTGTTTTTAATACAAAAAAAGTCAACCTTCAAATAATTATGTTCAGTTATGCACTCAATACTTGGTCGGGAATCCTTTTGCAGAAATGACTGCTTCAATGCGGCGTGGCATGGAGGCAATCAGCCTGTGGCACTGCTGAGGTGTTATGGAGGCCCAGGATGCTTCGATAGCGGCCTTAAGCTCATCCAGAGTGTTGGGTCTTGCGTCTCTCAACTTTCTCTTCACAATATCCCACAGATTCTCTATGGGGTTCAGGTCAGGAGAGTTGGCAGGCCAATTGAGCACAGTAATACCATGGTCAGTAAACCATTTACCAGTGGTTTTGGCACTGTGAGCAGGTGCCAGGTCGTGCTGAAAAACGAAATCTTCATCTCCATAAAGCTTTTCAGCAGATGGAAGCATGAAGTGCTCCAAAATCTCCTGATAGCTAGCTGCATTGACCCTGCCCTTGATAAAACACAGTGGACCAACACCAGCAGCTGACATGGCACCCCAGACCATCACTGACTGTGGGAACTTGACACTGGACTTCAGGCATTTTGGCATTTCCTTCTCCCCAGTCTTCCTCCAGACTCTGGCACCTTGATTTCCGAATGACTTTGGACCACTGAGCAACAGTCCAGTGCTGCTTCTCTGTAGCCCAGGTCAGGCGCTTCTGCCGCTGTTTCTGGTTCAAAAGTGGCTTGACCTGGGGAATGCGGCACCTGTAGCCCATTTCCTGCACACGCCTGTGCACGGTGGCTCTGGATGTTTCTACTCCAGACTCAGTCCACTGCTTCCGCAGGTCCCCCAAGGTCTGGAATCGGTCCTTCTCCACAATCTTCCTCAGGGTCCGGTCACCTCTTCTCGTTGTGCAGCGTTTTTTGCCACACTTTTTCCTTCCCACAGACTTCCCACTGAGGTGCCTTGATACAGCACTCTGGGAACAGCCTATTCGTTCAGAAATTTCTTTCTGTGTCTTACCCTCTCGCTTGAGGGTGTCAATGATGGCCTTCTGGACAGCAGTCAGGTCGGCAGTCTTACCCATGATTGCGGTTTTGAGTAATGAACCAGGCTGGGAGTTTTTAAAAGCCTCAGGAATCTTTTGCAGGTGTTTAGAGTTAATTAGTTGATTCAGATGATTAGGTTAATAGCTCGTTTAGAGAACCTTTTCATGATATGCTAATTTTTTGAGATTTCATGAGAGATTTTGAGATTTTTGAGGGTTTTCATGAGCTGTATGCCAAAATCATCAGTATTAAAACAATAAAAGACCTGAAATATTTCAGTTGGTGTGCAATGAATCTAAAATATATGAAAGTTTAATTTTTATCATTACATTATGGAAAATAATGAACTTTATCACAATATGCTAATTTTTTGAAAAGGACCTGTATATATGAAGAGTTTGGTTCCAAAACGCAATAACTCCACTTTGATTAATTTGAGTAAAAAGGTGTTTTCTTTACCAAGAAAGTGGCAAGATGAAAACCACAATTTTCTGTTTCAAACTTTCACATAGCATCTTTTGGTTATAAAAACATTCAAAATTCAAATCTACATTTTGATTTTATAAAGTTTATTATAAAAACGTATAATTTTTTTCCCAAAATGCAATAAATCCATGACACTTTTTTTTTCAAAATGCAATTAATCCATCAATATAAAAGTTATTTTTCAAATTGAAAATACACAACAAAGTAAGTTGATTCACATATATGACAGAGTCTAAACAATATTCATCTTATATACAGGCATTTTACTAAAAATACATTCAGCCGTCGCTCCCAAAATGAATTCAACGGGCCATCTTGTTAATGTTACCGATTAAAGAGTATCTGGTGCCACCGCACAGTTAAATAAACACATTTGCCGAGTACATTGGTATTAAAAACGGCTTTTTAAAAAAGCCTTCAATGTTTACAGTGGGTGGAATGGTGCGCTGTGATTGGTTGCGCGGATATATCGCGTTCTGCAGAGAAAGGAGACTGCCGTTTGTTGCGTTTTGGAAAGAAAAGGAGAAAACATGACAGAATAACACGACGGATATCGCATTTTGAGCAAAATTAATAAATGACTTTTCAATACCGACCAGATACAATACTGATTTTGGCAGAAACTCGGTTTTTTGAAAATGGCATTTATCGCATTTTCGAATCAAACTCTTCATATATATTACAAGATACTGCATTCTACTACTACTACCAGTACAGCAATACTACTGTCGCATTGAAGATATATTCATCCTGTCCACCCAAGTCCAATGATTCAGCTAATACCTGTTTCAGATTGCTGCTTCATCAATGAAATGGGGAAATGTCCATACTCAGCTGTTTCTGCTCATCAGTTTAGTCATGCAGAAGTTTCCATCTCTCCATTAGAAATATACCACAGCCATAACCTTTCACTAATTCTCAAAGTGTTATACAGTCCAAAAGCATCCGTGCCAAAGCTGCAGCAGCTGTGATGTGTCTCAAACACTGCATGTTCAGTAGAGAGTTCATAATCATGAGCTGTGCAACTGTTTTAGACGTTTAACAGAATGATTCTCAGTGTGATCACTCCAGTTGTCTGAAATAATCTACACTGACAAAGCTTGGCTGTGTCAGACATCTTGTGTTGGGTATTGCACTGTGGTGTGATGTGTGCATTGGGGTGCGATGGGTGTGTTGGGTTAAATTGGATTGCAATGCATTTGGGTTTGCTTTGGGTTGTGTCTTATGTTGAGTTATGCTTGAGTGTAATGCTGGTGTGTTGTTTTATGTTGGGGTATGGTGGGTGAGTTGGGTTATATGGGGTGTGATGTTTCTGTTTTGGGTAGGGATGTGTCACAATACTCAATTAACTCACTAGGAGCCCAACAACCAACTAGTTGAATAGTGGAGTCAATCAGATTTTTCATAAAAAAAATTGTTTTAAAGACCCCCTGTGGTGAAAATCAATTTTTTAATGTTGTTTATATGTCAATGTGGTGTTTTTAATATGCTTTAAGACAAACCATGTGCAAATTCATAAGTCAACACCATTGCTGAGTATTTTCTCCTTAAAACTGCAGTGAAAAAAAGACCCACGGTTTGAAATTGCTGGTGTTTCTGACGTCACAAACTACCTTGTAACCAATCACTTCAACGTGCTGGCAGGCTTTAGCATATCATTAAAAGCGAACTAGCAGGGGAGTCTCAAGAGAAGCCAGGTTATCCCGGTATATTTTTCTGTTGATGTGACAAATCGTATAGATTTAGCAATATGGTGGGTGTATGACATATATTACAATGTAATGAACTTTCTCCACTGAGTTGTTCAAAGCATTTGTAAGGATGCTGATTGTTAGAAGGTAGCTGTCTGACTCTGAGATGGCGAACGGGAACATGGTTTGTGTAACATTAGCAACACATTATTAGCTATTTGATAACATAGTCAACCAAAAGGCTAATCATATTAATTACTGTTATGTGTCCGATGTTGTAAAGAGCGATACCATTGTGCAGCGGTTACCTCAGTAAGTTGACCGAGTTCATCTCTGAGTTGGTGCGAGTGAGTGGAGGCGGGGCTATTTAGCATATTCATGCATCCAAGTATACTAAATGAAGCAAGGGTGTAGAGTTAAATTCAAGCTATTTGAAGGCATCAAGATATTTTTTTTTTCCACAGGATATATATATGTCATTTTGGTGATCAAAGATGAGTTTTAAGGAATAAAATTATTGACTACAAGGGGACTTTAACATTTCCAAACGTCCAATTTTACCTTTAATTGTAAAATTACCTTAAATCTCTAGAGAGATTTTTGTATGAGCAATGAATCTGGCACCAGATGGTATGATCCACAGAGAGATCTGATCTCACCATCATTGATCAGTCAGGGATTACATTAAGAAACTGAGACTGACTAAATGTATAAGAGCTGTGGTAACAACTCTTAAGTTGCTTGGAGAAACGTTTTATCTCGTCTGATTGTACATGCATTTACCGTTAATGAGACAAGTGCAGCTGCTCCCATCTATGATCAAATGCATGTGGAGAAATCCAGACGGACAAGGAGGACTGGAACTCTTTCAATAAAGTCTATGAGCAGAATATTGCTATCAAAATTAAAACATGTTTGCAAGTTCAGTTTACATTTGGTGTCCCTATTGTACATTCACAAATATATACAAAATATATTCCTTAATACTCCTCTCTTGGATACTGACTTATATCTATTCTCGAACAGACTGCATAGATGCACGTGTCAGCCCCATGCGTACAGAAAGTGAGAGCCTAACCAACATCCCATCAAATACACTATAATCTACAGATGTGTTGGTATTAAGCAAAAATCACCTATCTTTGGATATAACTGCATTCCGTTTCAGCCCAGGCCTCTCTCTAGGGCTTAAAATATGCCCACACCTGAGGAGACCAACACAAACACACAACTAGAAGCCAACATTCTCACAAAAAGAAAAGAAAAGAAAAGGGGCCTCTAGCGATCTCTCTCTCTCTCATGTTACATGAGCACAGATGGCCTGGCGTACATATTCCCTGATTTCCCTGTTCCAGTGTAAACAAATGCCAGCCTGCTCATCGACCACTCTTGGTACTCACAGCATCAGAATTATTTTTTATTTTGTGCGATCTCCTTTTAATAGAGGGCAATAGTTGATAAACAACCACAGGAAGCTGTAAAAATGCCAGGAAGGAAGACCTTTTGTGTGGCATTGAAGAGAAGCTACTAAAGTCTAAGTGTATGGCATCTGCTAGGATTTCCTGAGATACAGGTACACAATAGTTGTGCACAACACAACCAGAGAAAAATTATTTAACTGTGCAAAGGCTGATCATTCTAAATTCATTCTGTCCAACATCATCTTGTTATTGAAGAAGTTAACTTTTAACACATTTCTATGTGAAAACGGCTTCACCTCTGACTGAGGGAAATGCAGTCATGCAGCACAAATAGGCTTTCAACACCAGAGCCCACTGCAGTCTCACCACCAGAGTTGAGCTCCATTCACACACTTATATGAGAATGTTGGACAGAATGAGGCACAACTCAAACTGTGTGTACATGTCAGTGCGCAGTATTCAAATTACAAAAATGGTCAGTGGCGATAGCCTCGTGGGCAGCACTGACATATAGTGCCGTTGCACTTTGGCCAACCTGACTTCGAGTCCTGGCTTGTGGACATTTACCGATCCTGTCCCCCTCTCTTCCTGTCTGATTACTATCATAATAAAGGCAAAAACGCCAAATTAAAAATGACAAATTACAAAAATTTTCTATTGTATTCTTATAGTAAAATTAGGATTGTCATAAGTGAAGCAAAAAGACAGATCCTCATCAGGCTCTCTGTAATATATTCCCTCATTTCCTGTCCTTGGTAGACTCCTCTGTGTACCTAACCTTAACCCCACAGAACTGATCCTCTTTTCGGGGTAAACAGAGAAAATAGCGGCAAACTGCTGAAGAATTCCAAGCAGCCAATGTGCTGATCAAAACAGGCAAATCTACAATAGCAAAAGGAAGTTTGGAAACTCTCAGCCCAAGTCAAATGTAACCAGCAATTTATCTAACAACAAACATATCGAGAAAAGCTTTGTGGGTTGTTTTGGTAAAACATTAAGTCTGTACAAATATCCAATACAAATATGCAATCCAATTCACATTTTCATTTAGCCTACAAGTGAAAAAAAAACCTAAAAAAACTTCAGTGCCTACGTAGAGCCTCAATCTATGGAAGCTTTTTTCCGCCACTAAATAAAAAAATTATTAAGGTAATTCCGACTTTTTATCTCACAATTCTGACTTCATTTCTCGCAATTGCGAGTTTTTATCACGCAATTCTGACTTTATATCTCACAATTCTTACTTTTTTCTCAGAATAGCATGATATAAACTCGCAATTGCGTCGTAAAGTCAGAATTGCGAGATATAAACTCGTAATTCTGACTTTTTCCTCAGTATTGCGAGTTTATATCTTGCAATTCTGACATTATAACATGCAATTGCAAGTTTATATCTCGCAATTCTGAGAAATAAGTCAGAATTGTGAAATATAAAGTCAGAATTGTGAGATATAAACTCGCAATTCTGAGAAAAAAACTGTCTTTTTTCCCTCACAATTACACACTATAACACGCAATTGCAAGTTTATGTCTCACAATTCTTACTTTATAACTTGCAATTCTGAATTTATGCCATGCAATTCTGGTTTTATAACTCGTTATTCTGACTTTAGCCTATATCACGCAATTCTGGTTTTATATCATGCAATTCTGACTTTATGGCCTGGTTTCACAGACAGGGCTTAGCCTAAACCAGGATTAGGCCTTAGTTCAATAAAAATATTTAAGTATCTTTTATAAACGTACACTAGAAAAAAACATTACTGGTGTGCATCTTGACACAAAACAATTACACTGACATATTTTAAGATATATCAGTACAAATTGCTTTCAGTTAAAACAGCTCAAACTTGCATTTTAGTCTGGGACTAGCTTAAGCCTTGTCTGTGAAACCGACATACCTAAAAGGAAAACTGACAAATATTTAGTTAATATTCAGTCTCTTCCACTGACCAGTTTTTAAGACAAACAATTTGCATGTTCATAAGAAATAAAATGTATATAAACACAGATCATATTATAAAAGGGCTCTGGTAAACATATGCATCACACATGCACGGCATGTGTGTGCAAGGTATTTTTGAATCTGATTGAGAAAACTGTCAAATTCCAGCGTTTACATGCTTAGTTTTTGTCCTATTGATCAGATTATTTCAGGTCTACACCACTCCTTTCAATCTGATTGAAATTTAACTCAGATCAAGCTCAATTGGATTTACTGAGGTCTTATATAAAGGCTTTTTTTCAATCTGATTGATCCATTAATCTGTTTAATAACTGATTATTTGGGTGCATGTATTGATAAAAAGATCTAATTCGTGCACATCGACACAGACGAACAGAAATGCACACACATTACTGCCTACTTCTTACATTCTCACTACACTCTCAATCTCACATGAGTAGATTTGAGAAGAACATTGTATGAAGTGTATCAGATACCACTTTCACCCTGAAAATGACCTGTGTGAGCCATTGTGCAGCCTGGCAAACACCCAGAGATTGAGCACCAGCACATTCCTATTCACATACATTATTCAACCAACCCCACAAGAATCAACAAAATCCACATTAGACTGAAAATAAATATGAAAAGGCCTACAGACATACACATCAATAGAAAGAAAACAGACAGACAAGCCTGTTCACAGGTGCAAGACATTTTCATGGCACATTAGATGCTGTAAACAGGTGTCTTCTACCACACACACAAGAAATCTCACACTTGTTTGTTTCACACAACTGTTTAAACACCCTCACAAACAAACACAAACAAACAGAAATCCCTGTGTGTTCTATTTAGCCAGTGACCCCCCTCACACTCGGACTCTAAGTAAATCATTCAGCCTTTTTGTTAATCGCAAATCGCAAACTCTTTTCAGTCATGCAGAGAATTGGTCTCTCTAAAGCAACACATCATGTCTTTCCATTTTATTTCTCATATAAAGTAATTCAGTTATTCAGATTTACAAATTTTTTTTACTGACATTTACTCAATTTATACAGTATATTTCATTGATTTCGCAGCTTTAAAATTTACTCAATTTTTTTGAGAGTAAAACTGTTTCACCCAAAAAATTGAGTAAATAATAGTGAAACTTTTTACAGTGTAGAATGAATTAACAACTGGACTTGTTGTTAAGGTTGTTGTTGTTTTTTTTCACTTCAAATGGACCTGATAAAACATAACTATTTTACAAGGTGCCATTTTTTGATGTAATTTGTATGGAAATATTAATTTTTTAGTAAAAAGTAAAGATAAAGATCCACACCTAATCGCACCCCTAAACTGAAGCGTATGAGATCGTACAAATTTATATTAATTAGCCACCAATTTTCCAAAACATAAAAATAGTTGCCATGATGGTGTGTTGTCTTATCCATTTCAAACTAGTCCAAAAAGGAGCCCTGTTAGTGCCCCATCATGACAGATGTTTTACAGCCTTAGACCATAGCATCCCATCTTTAATTGTACCAGACAGAGTCTGAGAGAAAGCTTTAAAAAAGATGAAGAAAGCCAAAGTGACCAACCTGACTTGAAAACAAAGCAAAGTTAAAAGACTAGCTTGTATGCATGATATATGCATTTTATAAAAGACTTCCAGCACATAGAGAGTATATTTGTATCTCTTCAGTCCAGATTTCATTCAAGGCTGTGGTTTAGACTAAACAGCACCAACTGCAATTTTTAAAAACAGGTTCACGGTGCTTTAGAGATCACAGAAACCAGTATGATGATCTGAAGAACCTAATAATATATTGTTATGGTTATTATTACTATTGTAATAAAACATCAAGAATTTTGAAATCTCCAAATAACCACATAATCAACTCAAGAACCATATAAGGACCAAAAACGATACCTTATTGTAAATGGGTGCTGAAAAGAACCACTGAAGAACATTTACTTTTAAGACTGGACTTTCTCTTTGAATTCTTTCAGTGTGAAAAGCCATTGTCCATTGGTGACTTGTCGCATCACGTTGGGTATTGTTAACTTGTCTATAAGTAATCACCAGCCTCTTCAAGCACCATGCCTTCCCCCACACGCCGCAGCCAAACGTTTATGGACTAATCAGCCTTCGGACATACACTTGCTAACACTTAACCATTCAAAAAGGTTTTGTTTATTTCTTTATTAATTAATAGAAAATGACATGCATCTGCTCATGCTTTTATAGAGGAGACTGAAGAAACACAACTGTTCAAAAATGAACGCGGCACAGGTGCAGGATGAACGGAAGATGAAGGGTCTGAAGCGCCTAAAGCGCATATCTGATCAGACTCACGATCTCGATTTACAATAATTGATTCTACTCACATTCTTTTATCAGTAGGCTGGAGCTGCCGGTGCAAGGCGAGGGAGAATCCGAAGAGGCTGCCCGGCTGACCATTCTTCCTCAGGACGTTTTGTGTGTCCAGGTTAAATGCACTTGTAGAAGTCCATATAAGCAACGACCAAATGCAGAGGTTCCGAGAGAGTCCTTCCTCAAAGAGCTCCATTACCTGTAATTAATGTGGTTGTATGAATATAGCCCTTGTTTGCAGTAGTTCCCGCTGCACTGAGCGGACAGGATCTGTAATCCGCACTGCACTGCGCTCAATAAGAGAGAGGGAGAGGGAGAGGGACCCATCGCCCCTCCTCTCACTACTGTCCCCTCAGCGCCCTACGTCACTATTGAGCGATGGACGCGTCTCACCCGGTCTCACCCCATCTACACGACTGTATTTTATAAGCAAGATTCTTGAATTCATTACGGTTTTTGTTTGTTTGTTTTTTTGTTTTAGTGAAAGTTAATATTCATAAACGAAATGTGTGCACTTATCTCATATATTCTGGGATTTTGTTTAGAGATTAAAGGGTTAATTCACCCAAAAATTAAAATTCTGTCCTTAATTACTCACCCTCTTGTCGTTCCACACCCTTAAGATATTTTTGATGAAATCCGTGATTATTAAAACCATCGACGTGACTGCAGTGGTTCAACCTTAATAAGCGATGAGAATATTTTTATGCGCAAAAACAAAACAAAAATAACTACTTTATTCAACAATATCTTCATAACATTAAGGTTGAACCACTGCAGTCACGTCGACTGTTTTAACGATGTCTTTACTACCTTTCTGGACCTTGAAAGTGGATGAGTCCTATACCTCAACCTATGGATGAGTTATATACCTCTCGGATTTCATCAAAAATATATATATATATATTTTTTTTTTATTCCTTTATTTAACCAGGGGAAGTCATATTGAGACTATAGTCTCTTTTTCAAATGATCCCTGGCCAAGAAAGGCAGCACATAAAAATGTATCAGCACCCCATAAGCCATACAACAACACCTAACAAGAACAAAAGTTAAAGGAGCTGTATGTAAGAAATCTATTTCAATTAATCATAAAATGGCCCTGATGTGTCACTAGACATTAAGAAATCATGTTCATTTCAAATACTTATATCACTGACAAAAGTAATCCGGCCAGGATATTGTCATTTAAAAAGTGGACTTGCAGCCCTCAACTGATGTTGATGTTGTCATTTTGTGTTTTGGCCTGACGCGCCTCCCTCCACCTATCTACCAATCACGAAGTCAGTAGTGTTTCGGGATCCGTGTTGCCAGCTTTGCTGTAACCTACCCTAACTCCAGTCGGATAAAAATGTCTAATGTTACTAAATCAAAAAGACCTCGTTATAATTCAGAAATTCGTCGTGACAAAGTCCGAAATAAAACCAGAATTTGTATTGGAGATGCTTTTGAAAGATGGAGACGGCTGAAAACGGAGAAGAATTTGAACACAGACGCCAACGTTGCTAATTTTCTCCTGGACAGGTAAGATTCATCTATGCTTGGCTAACTTGTACTTGATGTCAATGGACATTTCATATATTCATGACAGTCGAACAAAGTTATGCATGTTTGTGCAAAGTAACATAACGTTAGCTCACATGGACGTATGCTCTGTCATTATGCTGAGACGCTGAGGAAAACAACATTAGCACGCCCATTATGGCAATTTGAAACGTAATTGAGACAGTAGCCTAATGTTACCTCAGTAAAAATGATTCGTCATTTGTTCTTCACGTATATCGTGGACTAAGTTACACATGCTGCAAGTTGACCTGTATGACCATTGCTAATGTAATTTAGATACTCTAACAATATTTTCTGATGGAACTGAAAACAACCCTGTGATAGCCATTGGTGATATTGAATTTGTCCCGCGTTATAATTGTTAAAATCAAAATATCTCTCATGAAGCATAAACAGAATTAACACAAAAAAAACTTACCGTGTACGTCTGTTCGTCACTTGCCATTGGAAGCTCATTGAAGCAGCCTACGTTTCTGCTGAATCCTGCAGCTCATCTGGCAACCTCGAGTCAGGGGGTAGGGGGAGGGGATACACCGCTCTACAG
The DNA here is from genome assembly GCA_003731715.1 of Anabarilius grahami. Lineage (NCBI taxonomy): Eukaryota > Metazoa > Chordata > Actinopteri > Cypriniformes > Xenocyprididae > Anabarilius > Anabarilius grahami. Next base: position 233,725 of record RJVU01051266.1, on the reverse strand, counting down.
TATTTTTATAGTGATTGCAGTACCAGTTTAGGCCACAATCCTACATACGGCTCCTTTAAATACAACAACAAACTAAATATAACTTATATCTTAATTTGTGTTCTGAAGATGAACGAAGGTCTTACGGGTTTGGAACGATATGAGGGTGAGTAATTAATGACCAAATTTTCATTTCTGAGTGAACAAACCCTTTAAAAACTTAATTAACTTAAAATATTATGAAATTAATTTACAAAATTACAAATAAATCTTCTGTCTTGATCTACAATGAAATATTTTAGGAACAGGATTGAACAACCCTGTTCTCTCTGATATCCAGCTGTGTTTGGCCAGAGATAAAACAGTGGATAAAAAGTCTACACACTCTGATAAAACAGCTGGGGGTTTTTTATGGAAAAAAATGAAACAAAGATAAATCTTATCAGAACCAAAGTGACATTTCAGAAAGAATAATAAACTGCATAAGTGTGCACACCCCTGAACTAATAGTTGAATCACCCTTTGATTTTATTCACTCAGTCTGTTTGGATAGGAGTCTGTCAGCTTGGCACATCTTGACTTGGGAATATTTTCACAGTCTTCTTTGCACAAACGTTCCAGATCTGTTAAAGTGTGAGGGAATCTCCTGTGTACGGCCATCTTCAGGTCATTATTTGTGTCTGTGTTCTGGCTGGGCCACCACCAGGCTTCAACATGGATATGGTGTTCTTTTGCTGATGTGTTGTGTTGTTCTTGCCCCAAACATACCTTTTACAGTTTTGGCCAAAAATGTCAATCTTGGTCTCATTAGACCATAGCACAATGGTTTTGGGAGACTGGATATATGTTTATAGTCAGAAAAGGCTTGTGTCTTGCCACCCCATAGTGCAGACACATGGATAATACAGGAGATAGTTGTCACATGTAGGGAGCAACCAGTGCTTGATAGAGCTGCAACACTTTTAATGTTACTGTAAACCTCTTGACAGTCTCTCTGACCACTTTTCTTGTTGTCTTCTTATCAATTTTGGAGGAACATCCTGTTCTTGATAATGTCACTATTGTGCCATACTTTCTCCACTTGTGTCTTTACTGTGTTTCATGGTATATCTAATGCCTTGGGGTTTTTTTTGTAGTGTCACCTGAGCGATACCTTTCAACGATGAGATACTGTTGATGCTTCATAATCTCTTTGTGGCCTTTGGCTCTTATAGTAACATGCAACCAAGAATATGTTAGAGAAATATTTCAAGAACAGCTGAGATTTATTTGGAGTTTATCAGAGTCACTGCAGGTCTGTCTTCACCTTTTCACATTTCATGAGCTTGATACAAGGGTGTGTAGACTTTTTCTATCCACTGTATGTCATTAAAGTTTGAACTTGGAGGAGAACCAAATTCTAAAGGGTGCCATTTGGGACAGAGCCAGTTTATTATATTGTACAGCAAAATCATTTTTCATGACTTAAGTCTGTAAAATCTGCACTTCTGCAAAGTTTACAATTTAAATTGATATTAAAACATAAATATATATATATGTTTTAATATATATATGCGTGCATTAAAATGAGCGAATCTGTTTACTGCGACTGCATGTCGCGTGAGGTGTAAACAGTCTTGTCAATTAGGCTAATGAGAGCATTCTCAATTTGTGCATCATATCTTTCTCTTGCATTGCAGAGGTGTGTTAGTCTGCCGCAGCTGACTGATTCTTAGATTATGCAAAGATGGGACACCGATCCAGCTGAAATGTAAGATGCGCTTGTGTCAGCCTGAGAGAAGCATCGATCCCGCTGTGTCCCTATGGACGGTCGGTCGATGAAGCGTGAAGCAAATAATGTGATCCTGATAAACCAGCGCACACAGCTGAAAGTCAAGAAATTTGTTACACTGGACAGTTCAAAAATAAAAGTAAGAAAGAATGTAAAAGACAACGTTAATTAACCCAATTGCATTCAATTATAGAATAGCTAAATAAAAAAATTGATGGCTACAGGCTATATGGAAAAATATATTTTAAACGAGAATAATTGATTATTCCAGGCACCCAAGACTTTTTATCTAAAATCATATTTAGTGCTGGAGACCATTATAGATGCAGTACATAATTGGAAAAAGTGCCATTTAAACTTCCAAAATTGCTTTATATTTGTAAACATACTGTCAGAGAGTACATACTAACTTAATTATTGTTTGAAGGTATTTGCTCTTCTACCATTAAAACTCCATTAGTATGTGATGATGCACTTAACCTGTGTAGATTACAACATTTTGATTTGGAAAAACTCTTCCTAGTAATGAAACAACATGAGATCACAAACACACAGACATACGCACACATTTTTGGGGGACTTTGCATAGACATAATGATTTCTATTCTGTAAAAACTGTATATTCTCTCCCCTACCCCTAAACCTACCCATCACAGAAAACTTTCTGCATTTTTACATTTTCAAAAAACATCAATTAGTATGATTTATAAGCTGTTTTATCTTGGGGACCAAAAATGTCCCCACAAGGACAAAGATTTTGGATATTGCCATTTTTGTGGAGACATTTTGTCCTCATAACATAGGGTATATGAACCACACACACACACACAAACGCACACACACACACACACAGGTTTGTTTTGCTATCTTAGTGGGGACTCTCCATAGGCGTAATGGTTTTTATACTGTACAAACTGTATATTCTATCCCGCTACACTACCCCTATCCCTAAACCTAACCATCACAGGAAACATTCTGCATTTTTACATTTTCAAAAAAACATCATTTAGTATGTTTATTAATCCATTTCCCTCGTGGGGACCGCTGGCTGGGCCCCACAATGTAGGTGGTCTCAGGTTTTNGGCTGGTCCCCACGATGTAGGTGATCTCAGGTTTTTATTACATCGTGGGGACATTTGGTCCCCACGATGTAATATAAACAAGAACACACACACACACACACACCATATACAGTCATCAGTTCTCATCCAGGCTGATGCATAAAGTGCATCATCATCATCCTTTTACCACAAAGAGTATTACAGTAAATGGTCTCTTTCAGGAAATTAATAAACATCATCCATCACAGAAAAACAATGGCTTCACCTCTACTGATCAATATGTTAGGATCCTCCTGCGGTTAAGACATGGTTTGCTGGAAGATAGAAGAGTTCAAGTGTTCCCTGTGTGATCCTCTTTTACCCTTTTGTTATATTGACAATGATATCAATCCACAATCTGACTTGTGATGTTGGCTGAATCATAATCACACCGTGTTCGTTTGTTAGCCAGAGGAGGATTGGTCCACCGCCTACGCTTGGATTCTCCCTAGGTTTTTTTCTCCATTCTGTCACCTGATGGAGTTTGGGTTCTTGCCGCTGTCGCCTCTGGCTTACTTAGTTGGGGATACTTAATATTCAGCAATAATATTGATTTGACTGCACTGACATAAGCAATCCCGGTGTTCTGTTTTTGGATGTAAGAGTGAACATAAGCATCTTTATTTTCTCCCAACATCTGAGCCACTGAGGACGCAGTGGATTGATTTTTTTGTTTGTTTGTTTGTTTTTTTGAAGATGATGCGCCCCAAAATCTACCTAAATTCATTTCTGTCTGTGCTGATCATTTCACTCCAGACTGCTTTGTGAACAAGGGGCAATACAAGGCAGGCTTTGCTAAAAAGTTGGTACTCAAGGATGGATCTGTACCAACTGTTCGTGATCCAGCTTTGCCTTTAGAACAAGTAGTTTAAGTGTTAGACTGTTTATTTTTTATGATTTTTGAGCAAATCGCCAAATCTCCTCATCCACCACTGGTGGTGGATGAGGAGAGACCCCTGATATGATTGTAAAGCGCTTTGGGTGTACAGTTGTACATAGGAAAGCGCTATATAAATGCCTCATTCATTAATTCATTCATTCATTCATTTCAGTCGATGTGCCTGTTAGCCAGTTCCACAACAAATGCGGCTAAAGCTATTGTTGTCTTAGAGACCAGATGTCTGTCGTCTATTTCAAACCTTGTTTATACTGTATAACTACATGTTTGTAAAGAACAGTGAAAAAGGTGATTGTCTTGAAAAATTTTGTATGTTTTCTGTAAAGACAAGACGCTATGTTTATTTGCAGAGGCAAGCACATTTATCCACTTATCATTCAGAAACGTCCAGTTTCATTCTAAAAGGTGTAACTTCTTCCTGAGTCTCTCCATCAGTGTCCAACTCCAGTTTGAACAATGTAAGGCTGAACACCGTTACTGACAATCCTCATTTTGGCTGCGTGAGATTCTCCAGCTTTGTTGTTGTTGAGCAACCGAAGCGTGAGCTGTTAAAGCTCTGCCCTCTTCTGGAAACGGGGCCAGGAGCAACAGCTCATTTGCATTTAAAGGGACACACACAAAAACTGTGTTTTTGCTCACACCCAAATAAGGGCAGGTTTGACAAGCTATAATAAATAATCACAGACACATTCTGGGGACACCAGAGACTTATAATACATCTTGTGAAAAGGTTGCCCTTTAAAATCAGTACACAATATAAGGTAAAAATTTATTAGCCATTAGAAATGTAAAAAAAAAAAATAATAATAAAAAATGATCAAGCCAAAAAAATCCGTACAGAGAGTGTGAGAATTATGATCTGTCCTAAGAGTGGAAGAATTTTGCATCCTTCCTGTTCTCAGATCGTGACATTCTTGTGCCTTGGCATAACCTTAAAGTGGAAAAATAATTTGCTGCCAGCCTGTATCTCTCTGAAACACACTGCATTAAGGAATGCCAGATTATCCAATGCAACATGAATCTCACAGAGAAAAAAGAGAAAGTCGTGAACACGAAAGTCAAGTATTCGGACCCACTTTATAACTCTATGTTATAACATTTAAAAGAATCCTTGAATACAGTGCACTTATTTTGTAAATACATGTTTTTACATTGTACTTATATGTAATTACATCTATAATTACACCGTTGAGCCTTCCCTTACACCAACTTTCCCTTCTCCAAACCTTACTCGTATCCCACCTCAATAGCAGCAAAAGCGCTTTGCAATATAACAAGTGCATTGTACCTAACTGGGACTGAGTCTTCCAGGCCTTGAATGGCAGGGGACATGTGTGCAGGGTGACTCGTCAGCCCACACTCTTGTCTGACAGCACAGGAAGCAGGAAGAATGTGAATGACACTGTTGTGAGATCACTGCTGATTCACTGTGTGGGCACTTACAATCTCTCAACATGACAAAAGACTGGAGACCACCAATGTCGGGGAATTTGACCATGCCAGTGACGGAATATGAATTTGAGGTCATCAGTGTGCTGTGCATTATGAACATTTCATTGAAAGCAAACATAGTACATTCACAACAAATCAAAACAATCACTGGGGAAATTCTTTATAAGGGAACAAATACCAATTGTTTGCTATATATCTTGATTTTGTTGCTTGTGAACAAAAAATTTCCATAATCATTAATGATTTCTGGCAAAAGAGGTTTAAACATTATTTATGCTGATCAGCTTTAGCTAAAACCTAACTTGGAGACAATTATTGAAAACACGTTGCACATAAAACACATAACACACTGTGTGAGGCATTTGGGTGCACAGTTATAAATCCTTGATTTTGTTAATTAATTTATTTTATTGTAATGTGAAGTTAGGCACATTAAAAATCCAGTGAAAGAGGCATATATAGGTATATTTCTCTCTCTAAAGAAACTGATAATTGTTAACATGATGAGAAGTCAGTCACTGCTGTCTTTAAAACCCCCACAATTACACCTGTCATCTACCAGGTGTCAGCTGTTGACAGTTAAACACTCACTTTGGGGGTTTCTAAACCAAAACTTTGTGAATCAGCACCAGTGTCTGCATGAACTGTATAGAAATTACACACAATGTTTGAAGCAATCAATAGCCTACCAAATGTGCCAAAAACTTCAATACTGTTTCTCTAACACAAGTTCATCCATCAGGGACAACAACTAACATATTATTCTGCTTTTAAATGCTTTTAGATGTTATGGATTACGTGGCTGAAAAGCATTTAGATGACTATACTGCACTCACTCGTTCTATCCCTCATTCACTTAGACTAGTCTTTTATGCTAATAAGAAATGGGCCAGCAGAGTCTGTTTGGAAATTAAGGTGTAAGCATTAGTCAGAATGTATGCAGTCACCAAACAGACTGATTTCATCAATGTGTCATGTGAGTCATTTCCATATGTATCAGATCAGGACGAGGAAACAGAGAATCCTCTGACAGAATAACAAAAGGTGTCACCAGACACCCCCGATCTGACACTGAGGGCTTGACTTCAATAAAGGCACTCTTTAACATCAGCCAACTCACTGAAATAGTGTTTCACCTGCTGGTTTAAAAAATACATTTAAAACTATAGGTGTGGATGGGTAATTTGCATCAACTTTTCCCATGTCTTCTCAAACATAATATATAATTTAACATTATATACTCCATTCTAAGTAGGTAGAATATCAGAGGAAGGCAGTGTTTTCTCAATAGACTGACAAATATTTACCAACCAGGCCAAATGATCAGCTGATATTTGTCTTTTTAAACTCTTGGTATCAGCCGATACCTGTGATCGATTAACAGAATAAATGTACTTTTCCTTGAGTTAGTTCTGTTAAGGATTTTTGTTTTTGTAATTAACCAAAAATAACATTCCTTTTTCTTGCAGGATTAACATTTGTATGCTTTTAAAACTAAATGTCCCCAACAATTTGGCCAAAGTGTGAATATGTGTTTGAATATAGCAAAAAAAAAGAGAAAGCAAAACTAGATGCGTTCTGAATATAACAAGAGAGTTTGAAAATATAGCGGTCTATAGCGGTTTAGACATTAATGGCTGTGTGTTGAGTTATTTTGAGGGGACAGCAAATTTACACTGTCATACAAGCTGTACACTCACTACTTTACATTGTAGCAAAGTGTCATTTCTTCAGTGTTGTCAAATGAAAAGATATAATAAAATATTTACAAAAATGTGAGGGGTGTACTCACTTCTGTGAGATACTGTATATATATAACTTCATGACCCTAGCAACAACTTGAAGTATCAAGGAATCCAAATTTGCTTTTATCTAGTAACAAAGAATTATACATATGAAGTAGAGGAGGAGCTGGGAATGGAGAAGGGTAATTAGCTCCAAAACAATGCGATAAGCTGCTGATAATACTGATGGTCCTTATATATGGATGCTGTGATAGGCGTCATATTCCTATAGGTAGACGTGGATCAGCTGAGAGTCAGATGATGCAAGCTTGACAGACGTGACCAGTCAGAACTAACACTACGCTTGATTTCTTAAGCATCTTATGCAGTCAGTTATAATTCTTAGGTGTTTTATGCGGTCATAATATTATTCTTAGGCATCTGGTTTTTCCAGTGCTGTCAGAGTAGCTATAATATTCTGACGCAGTCAGAGTAAGAGTCACCTGGTGATAATATTGCACATCTCTTCTGGGACACCGGTTTAACTTAAGTCAAGTGCGTGAGGGAATTTCTACCACAGTTCCTAAATTTACCCACAAGTTTTCCAATAGGTAATGCACATTTTCTCTTTTCAAATGATTTTACCTTTTTTTGTGAACAGTCTCTTTAACAGTCTAAGTTGTGTTGACAGTAAAAAAAAAAGGTAAACTCAGCAACAACTTCAATAAACATTGGCATTTTTCCTCTATTGATCAGACTATATTCTCACTGTATCTGTGGGCTTGTTTACACCTGGTCACTTCATGCGTTTTTATTGATCGGATAGTTATCTGTTTTGTTAAATCTCTTCCATTAACACTTGACCACATAAATGCTATTCAGAATTTCAGTTCAATTTGTGGCAGTTTGCACGTCGACTTGCTGAAGAGAGGATACTCATCTGTGGCGGGTTCATATCTGTGGCGATGCATGTTGCAGTAGCGCTGTCATATCTGACTATAATATGTCATATAGCCTAGAACACGCTCTCACTTGTTTATTTTTTTATTTTTGTACAATCTTTGTACAGTTTTTAAATGTACGTATCATATATATGTGAATTATACAGGGTTTCCGCCAGGCGTGTGTGTCACTTTCTTTAATGGTCCGGCTGGAAACAAAAATGCCAAGGCGCCAAACTCCCTCATGGAAGAAGAAAGCCGTCATTTTTACATCTGTGACATTGAGCGCTTATCAGGATCAACTAAATGCTGGATTTTTTTTTAAAAGTATGTAAAGTATGTGAAGTACACTGCATAGACTCTTTAAAATACGTCCAATAGTTTTACACTCTGGTCTGTTATGGTAGAGACATCAAATTTACATTTCCACACCCATAAACATGATGCTGAACAAAACGAACTGTGATCGGTTGCTTTACATGTCACATGTCCTCTTGCAGTCCTGCCGTCAGTCTGAAGGTCTGGCAACGTGAGACTAGTCAACACCTGAATGTGAGACATGGGTGAGAGTAAGACATGCTTTTGTGTGCAATTTTTTACATAATGTATTTTCCCCCCAAGTTGCTATGTTTGTTATTTAAAAGAACAAACATATGGTTAGTTAAATACTTGTCTGCAGCCTGGCAATTGAATGCATCTTGGAAACAAAACACTTGCAGGTTTTCTCACAATCGGTTATCAACATAAACCAGACACAGCAAAAGACAGCCATGCTAACACAGAAACAACCCAAACAGCAGGTCACAGTGCCAACAAAAGCTTGAAAACAGCAAAAACAGAATCAACATAAGAACCAACTGGAATTGGAAAATGACAGCAAGATTAATGCTAACACATTAACATGCTAGCAGAGGCATGTTTACTGCCGGTCTGTGCAGACACATCCAAAAAACCATGTGGCTTGTGATATCAACCCAGTGAAAAGACTGAGTCTGCCCGTTTTCCTTGCATCAGTGGCTTGGTAAAGTGCTGAGTTTAATCTCAGTGAGAGCTTCCTGACCGGCCGGTGTTGTGACAGAGTGCAGGCTCTTTTGTGAAGCATGGATCTCTGTAAATCTACCCAACTCCTGCAGCACAAAAGCTCAGCTCTGGTTTACAAGTGATGGGGGTGGGGGTTCAGAACAATGAGGATGTCAGAACATTGGGACATCACTACATTCTTTCTCAGACCGCTCCTGCCTGTGACGCAGGGAATTGTGGGGGATCCCCTTTTGTTGCTGTTGCAGGGTGGTAAAATGCGGTCAGTCTTGAGGTCAGAGTCCTTGAGTCAAAAGGAAACTTGCAGCAATATCTGCTGGATGAATGTGTGCAGGCACTGAAAGATGTTCTTCACTGCACTGAACACTGTAAGAACAATTATCTCATGTGATCATGGGCTTCTTATCTGCCTCTGTTTCCAAGATTCCATGCATACTCAAAGCCTGAGTAAAGAGCATGTGTTAAAGGAATGTTCTGAGTTTAATATAGGTTAAGCTCTACTGAATGCATGACATACAGTATTGTTGATTACCACAGAAAATAATTTTGATCACTGCCTCATTTAAAACAAATTAAAAAAATTAAGAAGCAAATTAAGAAAACATCTTCATCAGCCTGACAACACATGTGCTGCAAATACTCACAACACAACCAAACACAAAAACGCTCTGCAAAACGCATATACAATCAGGATGTTAAAATAAACAAAAAAAACTCACCTTTCAAGTCATCAGCAACACCACTGACGAGTAGACATTGAACAATAACCATGTCTCTTGTTGGGGTTCCCTTTAAACATTTCCGTTGTTGTCTGTACTATTTACTGCGTATTTCTGTATGTGGTTGCTTTGTGAGTATTTTCAGGCGTTTCTGTATTTGGTTGCATTGTGAGTATTTGCAGTGTGTTTCTGTATTTGGTTGCATTGTGAGTATTTGCAGTGTGTTTCTGTATTTGGTTGCATTGTGAGTATTTGCAGGCATTTCTGTATTTGGTTGCGTTGTGAGTATTTGCAGTGTGTTTCTGTATTTGGTTGCATTGTGAGTATTTGCAGCGTGTTTCTGTATTTAGTTGTGTTGTGAGTATTTGCAGGTGTTTCTGTATTTGGGTGCGTTTTGAGTATTTGCAGCGCGTTTCTGTATTTGGTTGCATTGTGAGTATTTGCTGTTCATTTCTATAATTGGTTATGTTGTGAGTAGTTGCAGCGTGTTTCTGTATTTGGTTGCATTGTGAGTATTTGCAGCGTGTTTCTGTATTTAGTTGTGTTGTAAATATTTGCAGCGCGTTTCTGTATTTGGTTGCATTGTGAGTATTTGCTGTTCATTTCTATAATTGGTTACGTTGTGAGTAGTTGCAGCGCGTTTCTGTATTTGGTTGTATTGTGAGTATTTGCTGTTCATTTCTATAATTGGTTACGTTGTGAGTAGTTGCAGCGTGTTTCTGTATTTTGTTGCATTGTGAGTATTTGCTGTTCATTTCTATAATTGGTTACGTTGTGAGTAGTTGCAGCGTGTTTCTGTATTTGGTTGCGTTGTGAGCATTTGCAGCACATGTTTTTTCTTTTGAATGTGTTTTCTCCAGTTGCAGCGCGTTGAGCTCTCTGAGGCATGAGAAAGACAATAACTTTTCTATTGTTGTCAACATTTTGGCACAAATAATGTCTGGATGCTGATCAAACATCCTGCATCCAAGAATGAATAAGAATTTCGAGGTTTGCTTTGGATAATGATAAAACATTTGGAGAACATTTGGTGACTTTTCTGTTGTAGTCAACATCATGCCTTAAATGCTATTGATAGAACTAATCTGGTATCGAACCTGAAACATTCCTTTACTGTAAATGCAAGACTTCTTTATTTACTCATTTGCCATTGAATTAAAATAAAATGATTGGAAGCAGCATTCTTTAGTGATGTAAATAATGAGTAGATCTCCACTCCAAATGTTCTCCAAATGTTTTATCATTATCCAAAACAAAACTTAAAATTTTCATTGCAGGACAGTTCAACAGCATCCATCCTACTTATGATCAGAGGTTGTAAGAGGTGGGGACCCCATGAATCTTGCCCTGCAGTGAGAGATTAAATAAAAAAGAGGGGTCCAAACATAAATCCTTGTCCCGGGGCCTGCAGTCCTGCTCTCTGTCTTTACTTTTGATGTTTGGAAGTGAGGTAAGTTTTTCTGACACTCATTTAAGAATGCATAACTAGTGTATTATTATTATTTTTGCCACTGATGAACCTTCATGTTTGTTGAAGTTTCTTGTTGCCATTCAGTTTTCCACTGACAGTCAGTGATGTTTTAGTGTATTAACACATCAAGGACATAAATCTATAGTCCACTAAAATGCTACAGTCCACAGTCAACAATGCCGGTTCCCCTTACACGCTTAATCAAGCTTACACTGATTTCTCTCCTCCAAGTCAACACTGGCAGTTGTGTCTGTGAGCTGTAAACAGAGGCAAAACGGCATCCTGTGCAAACACCAGATTTCTCTCCTAGATTTCCTCAACAGTAACTGGGGTCAACACACATTAACTAGCTGTGTACTTTCTAATTTGTCCCGCTCCACACATGGTCTCCATGTTTGAGTAACCTAGAGGAATTTAAACGCGGGCTTTGACGCTCAGGGCAGGTTACCATGGAGATGAATAGCTCAGCGAGGTCTGGTGCTCTCTGCAGGACATATGAATATGCAATCTGAAAACAGTGAAATTACATTTAAATATGCATAAGTGCATTATTTTATATTCATTATTTTTGATCCATCAACATGCTTTGACCAAAAATGTTGTTAAATACAATAAGAACAGTTAAATCCCTCTGAGCAAACAACACTAATCAATGTGGAAGCTTTTTTCCGCCACGGAATAAAAAAATCAAAAAGGTGATTGCAACTTTTTATTTCACAATTCTGACTTTTTTTCCTCGCAATTGCAAGTTTATATCTTGCAATTCTGACACTTTTTATATCAGACTATATAACTTGCAATTGCGAGAAAAACAGTCAGAATTGTGAGATATTTATGTCATGGTGGAAATGAGCTTCCATAAGACACAAGAGTACTTGCAAAAATGCTTTTGAAAAAAAGCAAAAACCACCACAAAAAATCCTACTCATTTAAAAAAAAGGGTTGAGTAACAGTAGATGGGGTGGGTTGTTACACTATAGAAAGCATGGACATCAGTTTAGATTTTGTACATGCTTTTATTTTATTAATGGTCCCATTTTAGATTAGGTGTCTTTAACTACTATGTACTAACATTTAAATTAATCATCTGATTCAAGGCACTTATTGTATACATTCATGTTTTTACAATGTACTTTTATTTTTAAAAATACAAGCATGTACAGTTGTAATTAACTTCTGTAACATCTATAATTACATTGTTGACCTTCCCTTACCCCTTAACCCACCTTAAAGGGGACCTATTTTGCCCTTTTTACAAGATGTAAAATAAGTCTCTGATGTCCCCAGAATGTGTGTGTGAAGTTTTCTCAAAATACCCTGCCGATGGTGGGAGGAGCCAGGGTGGAGTCCAAGACAGGAGACAGAAGACTTTGGGGAATAACCTCTTCCATATCCTCCAACATCACCAAAAACAGGCACAGCTCACCTTCAGGTGCAGGAGTATGGGCGAAGCTCAACTCCATGCTGTCGAACCCCACAAAGATTCCCTCCTTAACGGCCATTGTAGCAGGCTCATGCACCTGGTCCTACTCTCCATTGGGCTTAGGCTCTGGGGCGATGTTGTGCTCAGGCATTGGCTCTGGCATTGTCGTTGCAGTGGGCTCAGGCCCTGTGTCTGCAGTGGGCTCATGCTCTTTGTCCATGGGAGGCATGGCTGAAATCTGGCTGTGCTCTGGCAGGATGAGAACATCCACTTGATGGATGGACCCTGGAATGAAAGGAGTGGGCACACAGGTGGTGATGTCAGCACCTTCTTCGACCACCAGCCACAGTGCATAATCTATATATTGCTGTAGCATGCAGCTGGAGTCTCCTGTCTGCAGCAGAAGGAGTCTTGTGTTCTGTTACGGAGTGCCATATATTGTAAATCCACTGATGATGTGAGATGCAGATTGGAACAATATCCCAAACTTAAATAAACACAGAAAGACATCCCATACAACAAACCACTAATGTAACTTTAACACATGACCCAGAGTAGAGGAGACCAGAAGGCTTATATACATAGTGGCAGGTAATCAACAGAATCGGGAACAGGTGTGATGCTAATTAGGGGCTCTGGAGGAGGACAAGGAACTGAAGAGGGGCAAGAAAAAAACAAAGTCCAACACATAAATCCATGGGGGAGTGGAGGGTGGGAGGAGACAAGGGAGAGCCAGGAGCCGGAGAAGCCAGATAATGGTGCAGAGACCAGCCAGGACGAAGCCCCAGGGCGGAGTCAAGGGAGGAAGAAGCCATGGTGTTGACTTGGCAGACGACACCCTGGGGACGGCCGATGGAGATGTAGCCATTGGCGATGGAGACCCAGGTGAAGCAGACAAGCCGAAGGGCCCACACAACATCCCTGGCTGTGGAGACCGAGGTGGAGCTGGGGCGACAAGCGTCCGAGGTGTAACCAGGAAGCCTGAAGACTGAGGCGAAGCTGGTGGGACTGAGGACGAAGGCAGAGCCAGGGGGAATACAGAGCCAGAAGGAGCCAAAGGTGCACCCAGGACGATGTCTGACCAAGGTAGAGCCGGTGGGACAAGGGAGCCTGGTGGAGCCGTCAGGATGATAGTTTTCTGGTGGAGTCAAGGGAGAGAGGAGCAAAGGTGGAGACGATGGGTCGACAGGCTGTGGTGGAGTGATGGGTACTGAGGCTGGACGTGAAGCCATTAGATCCTCCTTGCTGGGTGGAGCTGGTGACTTGAAGTATTGAGGCAGATTCTCACATAATGGTGTAGGACAGGGATAGGCCACTGTCCTGCAAAGTTTATTTCCAACCCTGAAAAAAAAAACTCACCTGACTGTAGCCTTAGAAGTCCTGAAGACATTTATTAGCTTGTTCAGGTGTGTTTGATTAGGGTTGGAGCTAAACTCTGCAGGACAGTGGCACTCCAGGACCCACATTGTCTATAAAAAAGCAGCAAAAAAAAAAATCAATGTCTTGGTCTTGTCTTCTGTCACGGGTGTTTACACATAAGAAGCGCACAAAAATGACGATATCACTAGAACAGTCTTAAATTCAAAACTCACAGTACAGGCAGGAAAAACTGGATTCACAGGAAAATCAAACCAATAGGCGTTAACTAGACAAGACAAAGAACTGAACAGAACAGGAAGTATAAATACACAGGAGCTAATGAGATAATTAATGAGACAACAGATGAATGGAATAATCAATCAATCAAGGGAACAAACAGGCACACACTAGGAAACAGGGTCACAATGAAAACCTAATCAAACAGAACATCACCGTTACAGGCATGCATTTATTTAGTGAAGAAATCTTACCCATTTTTTACCTGTTTCATTTATGTATAACTGGCAATTATGCATGACACTAATGGTGAGTTCTAACTGCAGGATTTTAGACCCAATTTTCACTCGAATCTCAGAATCTGAATTCTGAGAATCTCGCACCTCCCCCCACTTGCTAAATCGATCCTAGGATATTTAGGCTTGGTGCTCCAATAATGGGCAAAAGGGAGAAATCCTCTATAGTTCTAGAAAAGAAAGCATGCTGGGAAGTCTGTGAAGTTATCCCACAGACAGAAGACATTTCACAATAGCTTGTAGAGTCTCTTTGTGGTTTTGTGTCCTCACTATCCTGTGTGCTTTATTTTCTGCCTGTGATTGATGATGACTGTAAGAGTGGTGTTCACCTTTGACCCCTCAGTACAGTACAGCCTCAACACTGATTTGCCCCTAGTGACCGATGAATACCTAATGAATAACTTTAAACGCTTTCTGATGTTTATTAAGCCTTTATTACTACATGCCACACAGAACCACGTAAGTCCTCTGTAATAATTTGTGTAGTTATAAATGTCAATGTGCTTTACAGTGCAGTGTAGCTCAAATTTAGCAAGTTTTAAATCCACAGAACCTGTATGGGTTGAAATTCAAAATTGTCATTTCATCAGAAGAGAAGGAGCAGTGGAAAATAGCTGAACCAAATGTAGACAAGCTTATAACTGCTGATGAACCTTTTGCTTGTAAGCAGCTTAACAGGTAAAACAATAGATTTTAACTTATCAATAAATTAGATTTGTTTTCCTGTTATTGTTAATATTATGCTTTTCTATATTCTATTACAATTTAATCCAGATGAATGTTGAAGAATAAATACTGAAGAAAAAAATAAAATAAATTCAGACTCCAAGTAGGCTACATATAATGGGATTTTTATGGGCAATCTTTAAATCTTAAAATCACAAAAAAAACAGCAACAAATTAGTAAACTTAACTGGTAACGTGTAATGCTTTTGCTGGTCTTTAACCACCCAAACAGACACCATGAGAGGGGGCAGTATACTATGCAGTTGAGTCATTCTCAAAATAAGAAATATAGGTGTGTTCATGGCATGTCGTATTTACCGTAATTATGAGATTTCAACTTGTAAAAAGAGTTTACATCCTTGTAGAGCTTGTAAGCTGGGAATTTTCGGATTCCCAGTCCGAGGATGTGAACAGCTCAAGTCACATGTTGTCAATGCAAAATGACGGTAATTACGATATGGCGTGAACGCAGCATGTGTTCCTTTCGGACATGAAAACAATTTCAAATATTTAAGAAAGCCCATATAAAAGGGATCGTTCAATAACCCGATTTTATTCATTTTATTAATTTGTTTTTATTGTTTGGGTTTGCCAGGCGCCTTAAAACTCACTGTCCACTTCATCATGAATAGCACTTCTTTCAGGACCACTATCGTCAAATATGATTGATAATCAAATTAAATGAGTTTGTATTGGCTGTATGGTTCTGTTCTGAGCAATAACTCCCCTTAGGGTAACAGAACAGAACCAACATAAATGTGCAGATGTCATTAATGTCAATAATTTAACATGTACACATTTTTTCAAGAATTAGTCTGATTTGAAGGGGAATCAGAAGGCCAAATCCTGACTGACGAGAGGAGGAGCTGGGGATGGAGGAGGGTAATTAGCTCCTGAGAAATGCAATAGCTACTGATAATACTGAAGAGCTTATATATTGATGCATTGATAGGTGTCGTATTCCTATAGGGAGACGTAAGTCACCTGGAAGTGAGCTGATGCGAGCTTGACTGACGTGACCTGCCAGAACTGACACTTCTGATTTCTGTGACAGTTTTTTTGCTGTTTTTTTTTTAAGTAAGAAAAATTTATAATTTAACAATATGTTAATTATATTTCTTCTTTCATAGTTTTAGTGTCATTGGTGTTAACTATGTTAAAAAAAATTTTTTAAGTTAAAGTTTAAAGGAAGAAAAGGTTGTTCCAATATGTACATTGTGCTATCCCCACCAGACTGAAAAGATTATTAATTTATTTTTTAATTCAAAATTTCACTTGGTTTACATGTGTCATTTCATTGTTCATTTATATTAGTATTTGTATTTACATTTATATTGAGTTTAGTCTAGTCACTGGTGTTACAACTTTTGCTTTATTCATTAAATAAAATACCTTTAAAAAAATCTATAACAATGCTGTAAATCAGAGAGCCAACTTTTTTAAATATAAAAAAGATTTTAGTGTAATGGATTTGGAATCTGTTTTTGTTACAGAGTCCAAAAACCACTGAGGGAGAAAAGAAAAGAGGGGATAATGTTTTTAAAATGGTATTAGCAATTAGCAATTCTTGCAAATGTTTTAGGTGCCAGCACACCTTTTAGTCTGAAAGAGAGTAATATACTGATTGCAATGCTATGTGTGTCTCGAGAGGAGTGTGAACAGAGGGCAAGGTCACTGTTTCTTGTTGTGGCTACAGTGTATGAAATCACAAATGGCGGAGTCTAATCCTTATCTGTCTCTTCTAATAACTCCCTAAAAGACACATCATAGTCTGAGAAATCACCTATAGAAAGCACAATAATGAGAGGCATAGTAAAATGCGTTAAATAATTCATGAGCTTTTTATGATTGATAGAACATTCATGATAAGTCAGTACCATTTGCAGGATTTCCAAAGTAGTTGTGACCATCTTGGATGAAGTGACCGCCACATTCATTTGTCATCATTAGTCGTACTTCTCATTTTTGGCTCCTGTTTCTTTCTCTGGATCCTCTCACATTAAACTAAGATTAAATATTGGGTCCCACTTTATATTAATGTCTTTAACTACTATGTACTAACATTTAAGTTAATAATTTGATGCAATGCACATATTGTATACATATATGTTTTTATATTGAGTAAAACTTCATTTTAAGGTGATGTAGTTACACGTTACTGCATGCACTTACTATAGAAATAACATTAAATCATGCATAATTACAACTAACCCTAAACCAAACCCTAACCAAACCCTAACTCTATAGTAAGTACAGAAATATCACTCAGTACTTATTTGAGTATGTACAATGTAACTACGCCACCTTCAAATAAAGTGTAACCTTGTAAATAAAAATAAAAAAATAAAAAAATGCATGAATAGTCATAAGACCACAAAGCAAAACAGAGGGCTTGATTTTATGATGACATCATAATTTAAATGATTATACTCTGCTAACTCAACCATAAATATGCACACCAGTCAATATGCATTGACATCAGCCGGTGTGCCACCTGCTCCCCGTTTCATCTAATTTTTTACATCTGATTGAACAATGTGTCAGCTGGCCGGCACTGTCTGCTGCAGCACATCTCAGAACTCTCATGTGTATGACAACATAACACTGATTTTAAAAACATTATGAGTAGATTTTTTCCAAAGTCATGTGATTGACACTAAATTTATTGGGTATTCTCTGACTGTGGACAATAGCATATGCAGGCACTTTCATCTACTCTACAGCACATTCAGGGTGCATGACACGATTTTGGGCTGTCCCAGACGAAAGATGACCAATCGTGGTGATTTCTGTGGTCGTGCATGGCTCCTAAATGGTAGTCCTACGTTGTACAGTGCCATGCACGACCACAGAAATCACCACGATTCAAAAGATGGCTTATGACCAAAAATAGCCTGTGATAATTTTCTGACAGTGTCAGAAATTTAGCATGATCATCTCAAAGTGTTTGCTGCTAGGCAATAAAAATGAAACATGAAATGGCATATTTATCTTGCTCTATTTGTTTACCATTAGTGCATGCTGATGACATGTTATTCTTCTATATTAACTTGTGTCGTACAGCCTACCATTAAATAGGTGTCATCATCGTACAGTCTACATAGCCTACATGTCATACCCAAGTTTATTAGATCCATGTCGTACAGTGTGATTTGTAATGACCTTATGTCTGTAGCAGGCATTATAACTTAAGTATGCATGCTTTTTATGGACTGAAACCATGATCTCTGTATAGACTCATGCTCTACTAGTGTCTGACAAATAATTTTTTTTTTTTTAAATGTGCAAATGTTGATGTAAATTATAGAAAGTGAAGTCATGTTTGTTGAAACTAGACTTTATTGTTATTTGCATAGTGAGCACAATGCTCTTCAAATGCATGTGAAAACCCTTCCTCTCCGTGTATGAAAGACCCACCCATAAGCCTCTGTTTGAACATTTGCTCAACTCACATGGATCACACATCACACATGCTGTCTGTCCTGCCAAACAGCCTCTGATCGTCTCTTGGTTAATGGTTTGTTCTCATTCTGCTACTTGTTAAACTTCCTAAAGCTAAGGAACCACAAAGATTCTCACCTGGAAAATATTCATCAACCACAACTGATCTTTTACACTATGAAACCAAGTTCCTATTACACATTTGCTTTACATATATGAATGACGACAATTCAGCTGCTGTGATTTTGATAGCAGCTGAGTATTTGATGACTACATCTCAAGGCTGGGAAATGTGCTGACAACTGTAAACCAGTCTTCAAATGTGCTTCATTACATCTCTGTTAAAACTGTAATAAAGAGATTCATACATTAATGACTAACATCACCATACTGAGGGCCTTCATATTGATCACTGTGAAATATATATATATATATTATATACAGTGGGTACGGAAAGTATTCAGACCCCCTTAAATTTTTCACTCTTTGTTATATTGCAGCCATTTGCTAAAATCATTTAATTTCATTTTTTTTCCTCATTAATGTACACACAGCACCCCATATTGACAGAAAAACACAGAATTGTTGACATTTTTGCAGATTTATTAAAAAAGAAAAACTGAAATATCACATGGTCCTAAGTATTCAGACCCTTTGCTGTGACACTCATATATTTAACTCAGGTGCTCTCCATTTCTTCTGATCATCCTTGAGATGGTTCTACACCTTCATTTGAGTCCAGCTGGGTTTGATTATACTGATTGGACTTGATTAGGAAAGCCACACACCTGTCTATATAAGACCTTACAGCTCACAGTGCATGTCAGCGCAAATGAGAATCATGAGGTCAAAGGAACTGCCTGAAGAGCTCAGAGACAGAATTGTGGCAAGGCACAGATCTGGCCAAGGTTACAAAAAAATTTCTACTGCGCTTAAGGTTCCTAAGAGCACAGTGGCCTCCATAATCCTTAAATGGAAGACGTTTGGGATAACCAGAACCCTTCCTAGAGCTGGCCGTCCGGCCAAACTGAGCTATAGGGGGAGAAGAGCCTTGGTGAGAGAGGTAAAGAAGAACCCAAAGATCACTGTGGCTGAGCTCCAGAGATGCAGTCGGGAGATGGGAGAAAGTTGTAGAAAGTCAACCATCACCAGTCGGGGCTTTATGGCAGAGTGGCCCGACGCAAGCCTCTCCTCAGTGCAAGACACATGAAAGCCTGCATGGAGTTTGCTAAAAAAACACCTGAAGGACTCCAAGATGGTGTCTTGTCCTTCATGTGTCTTGCACTGAGGAGAGGCTTCCGTCGGGCGACTGGTGGAGGGCTGCAGTGATGGTTGACTTTCTACAACTTTCTCCCATCTCCCGACTGCATCTCTGGAGCTCAGCCACAGTGATCTTTGGGTTCTTCTTTACCTCTCTCACCAAGGCTCTTCTCCCCCGATAGCTCA
>RJVU01051266.1:172619-213387 GCA_003731715.1 Anabarilius grahami | reverse complement strand
AGAAAAAAATCTGTAAATTGACTAACTGTATTGCATTACGTTACATAACCATATGACAAATGGTTTAATATCACTGTATTGTAAGATACTATCAAAACGTTATGGTTTTTGCAAGTAAAACCTATGAATTGCCACATAATTTGGTAGTGAAAAACAATACAATTTTCTGCCGGGACATTATCCAGTAATTTTACGGAAATGTCCATTAATACAAAATACAGGTAAAACACATGTAAAAAACAAGATGGAAAATCCCTCCATATTTATACAATACATTGTGCCCTATTTTATTTTTTATTTTTTATTTTTTTTTACAGTGTATAGAGTNCAGTGTATAGAGTCCCTAAAGGGACATGGTAATAGTAAAAATAAAAAAATAAAAAAGATGGGACAAATTATATTCCAATGCTTTTCCTTGCAAAACTCCCATGTTTCATTCTTGTCTTGCATTCCCTTGAGAAACTTTGCATTCGCTCAAAACTATTGTGATGGAAATAATATGAGATGGGAGGGAAAAAAATGTGTATATTTCAGTGCTTTTGCGAGTGAATGTGAAGTATCTCTGGGGAACACAAAACATTTGTGAGAGACCACAAAAGCACTGAAATATAATTTTTCCTCCCATTTTTGTCCATCACCATTTCCACTTAGGGGCTCCATATAGTTAATGCTAATGCATCTACTTTAAAAATGTAATCCCGTACTGAAACTTTCTTCATTACAAACAAGCAAACAAATGTCTGTGATATTCATCCATGTTGGGAAAGTCAAAAGACACCACAATGAAAATTTTATGCTGGAATCACCTTGTGAGAAGACGCTTCAATCCACTGGCTCATTTCCAACTTTTATCATTGCTGATACAGATGCTGCCCTCAGCATTTCAGAGAAGAACGCACTCTCAGATATGAGTCAAGAGACACCACAGACAATTTTAGGCTGACAGATAACTATAGCAACTACTAAAATGTCCTTGCAAATACAACAAGGCATATCAGCAGACTGGATTAAACTGGAAAATGTGCTTGCTCTTTAGCAGTATGTGACCTCAATCCATCTGTATAAGCAAATGTACAACACTTCAAGGAATGTTATGGGTTTCATAACAAGTTAAGCTCAATTAACAGCATTTTGGCACAATGTTACCTCAAACATTTTTTCGTTTTAAAATAAATTCAGGTTACAGTGAGGCATTTACAATGGAAGTGAATGGGGCCATTTTTTTCAGGGTTTAATGGGCAGCTTATAATTTTATAAAAATTATCTTAAAACTCAGGCATTATTTGAGCTGTAAATTAGTTAAAATCCTTGTTTTTGTGGTTACAGGGTTTATAATGTAATAGCAAAAAAGTTGTAAATTTGGACATGTGCTATACAGTGAAAAGGTTAAGTTATTAAATGATATTTTGACAATAAAAATCATATGAACAAAGCGCTATAAATGACTTGAACTAATCTATTCCTTTAAGAGGACTAGTCATATCTCATATTTGCATAATAGCCTAGCAATAGCCTACAACGCGATGACCCTACGCACTGAAAAGCACTTCAAACATCTTTCACTTTTAATACTATACACACAACACAATAGGCAACACAAAACAATAAATTTGTATTAATAAATCAAAGTATAACATAATAATAGCTTATACTTTATGCATATTTGTCAATGTGGAGCATATGTTGTCATATACTGTACGTAGAAAGTCACCTACAAATGGCAAGGAAACGCACTACTGGCTTTTCATTGCGCGGAGAGCAGAGCCACCTGCTGGTTTGCTGCAGTAACTGCTGCCAGGGTCCAAGTGGATTTCTGAAGCTTAAAATGTCACGAATTTTAAATAGGTCATTCTGATGTTGCTTGATTTGCAGCAACGTCTAGGCACGTGGCGTAGGCTATAGTATTAATGAACTTAGCCTTTGCAATAGTAGGATCCGATCATTCCGTAGATGACTAGAGACTACTGCGTACCAAGATCTGCCTTTCAGGCAATCAAACAGGCCTACTGGGCGAACGTCGAGTAATCTAATTAATATGCATGAGCCATGAGTCAAATGTAGGATTAGTGGGGTGTATTCCTCTGATGGTCACTAAACTGGATGTGATACCGTCCACTGTCAGTAGAGGTGCTGTTGCTATTTTAATGACCTTTGACAACCTGTAAGCGTGTCATCATGAGTGGTTCAAACATAAGAATAAAGCAGGACAAAAAATAAAATAAAATAAACAACAACAACAACAAAATAAATAAATATAGAAAGACAAATAATTCAGATATCAAAATTACATCAACATGGCAGAATGGTCGGTTGCATATTTATCCCCACAGTGAACCAGTTATAGAAAAGAGCACATCAGAGTGCTTCATACTGTTCGTGAGAAGTACAGCTGCCTGTTAGAATCCCCTTGATTACACTAAATACATTTTCGGCTTTCAAAGAGAAAGAGATTTTGATCCGTTGCTTTGGACGTATTAAACTACCGGTTATGATAATTATAGAATGTGTGCATGTGTGAAAGAGAAAGTGTTTACATAGCCTATTTGATTTTTCATTTATGTCATTTTATTTAGGCTAGGCCTACTTATTATTTCAATCCCTCCTACGATTAGTTTTTATTTTATTTTCGGAAAGCCCTTTCAATAGACTATTCAATGTGTATGAAATGTGCCATAAATAAAGTTGCTTTGTCTTGAACCTCGTCTTTTTTCTTTTTTTCTTTTTTTTTTACTAAAAAAAATTCAAATTAACGGCACATGCAACATGGTGACATAGCCTGTATTATAACATTTACTTGGTATACTGTATAACTGCAACGTATTGCAATAAACCTCTCATTTAAAATCCACACATTCGTCACAGTATAACCTGCACAATTAAATATTTTTTTGTTTATTTAATTATTTTGGGCAGAAGAATCTATTACTTTAACACAAACACTTATATGTAGCTACACAATGTTTCGTTCAGTGTTTAATTTATATTTTCAGAAATTCATATGTGGGTCGAAGCGCACGCTGCTGGGTCAGTGGAGGCTTGGAGACAGCGATTACCCAGTCTGAGGCCTTGAGCGATCCTGCAAATAACGAGGATGAGTCGGCCAATAACTAGGCTCACCGTGTTGCCTGTGCTGCAGTAGTGCACAATAGCCTGGAGGTGGAAGCTGCGCGTCAGGGACATTCACCAATCAAGCGGTGCTCTCACTGCCCCGCTCTTTCCTTCCTAAGAGATAACAGTGACTGTGGTGCTGGAGAGAGTCAGAGAGGAAGAAGAGAATGAAGATGGCGTGGGAAAACGTCTTGACGAGTCAATACATGCAAATAGATTTTTTCCCATAGACTATTTGTCTAGCCTTTATATAAAGGCTATATAGGCTATATATAAATATATACCGACTGGGCATAACATTATGACCACCTTCCTAATATTGTGTTGGTCCCTCTTTTGCTGCCAAAACATGGACTCCTCTAGACCCTGAAGGTGTGCTGTGGTATCTGGCATCAAGATGTTAGCAGCAGATCCTTTAGGTCCTGTAAGTTGCGAGGTGGGGCCTCCATGGATCGGACTTGTTTGTTCAGCACATCCCGCAGATGCTTGATTGGATTGAGATCTGGGGAATTTGGAGGCCAAGTCGACACCTCAAACTCATTGTTGTGCTCCTCAAACCATTCCTGAACCATTTTTGCTTTGTGGTAGGACGCATTATCCTGCTGAAAGAGGCCACAGCCAACAGGGAATATTGTTTCAATGAAAGGGTGCACATGGTCTGCAACAATGCTTAGGTAGGTGGTACGTGTCAAAGTAACATCTACATGGATGGCAGGACCCAAGGTTTCCCAGCAGAACATTGCCCAAAGCATCACACTGCCTCCGTCGGCTTGCCTTCTTCTTATAGTGCATCCTGGTGCCA
This sequence comes from Anabarilius grahami, assembly GCA_003731715.1. NCBI lineage: Eukaryota > Metazoa > Chordata > Actinopteri > Cypriniformes > Xenocyprididae > Anabarilius > Anabarilius grahami. The sequence continues at coordinate 209,477 of RJVU01051266.1, read as the reverse complement.
TGTGTTCCCCAGGTAGGCGACGCACATGTACCCGACCATCCACGTGATGTAAAAGAAAATGTGAATCATCAGACCAGGCCACCTTCTTCCATTGCTCCGTGGTCCAGTTCTGATGCTCACGTGCCCACTGTTTGCGCTTTCGGCAGTGGACAGGGGTCAGCATGGGCACCCTGACTGGTCTGCGACTATGCAGCCCCATATGCAACAAACTGTATTCTAACACTTTTAGTGTTAGACGCTCCCCACGTGTATCAATGACCCTTGGCCGCCCATGACCCTGTCGCCGGTTCACCACTGTTCCTACCTTGGACCACTTTTGATAGATACTGACCACTGCAGACCGGGAACACCCCACAAGAGCTGCAGTTTTGGAGATGCTCTGACCCAGTCGTCTAGCCATCACAATTTGGCCTTCGTCAAACTTGTTCAAATCTTTACGATTGCCCATTTTTCCTGCTACTAACACATCAACTTTGAGGACAAAATGTTCACTTGCTGCCTAATATCCCAATGTTATCAAAGATCAATGACAATCAATGTTATTCACTTCACTTGTAAGTGGTCATAATGTTATGCTTGATCGGTATATATCACTTAATAACAACACGTGCACTTAATGGGGGTGTACCCATTAAGTGCACAGCATTAATGGGTACACCCCCTCTGAACAAATACAAAAGATGTATTTTCTTTATGATCACCAACTCAATTAATGGAAAGATGGCAAAACTAAAATGTATTAAACATAAACATAATAAAACTGAGAAATATATGTCATTAACAGCCATAAAATAAGTAAATTAGCCAATTTTGTTTAAATTAAGGATTGCAGAAATGAGTACACCCTAGATTTAATTCAACAAATGTATAATATTCTAGCACTTAGTATGCCCTCCATAATTTTGAATATACTGCTCTGAAACTTCTTGGCACAGAGTGTACAAGTTCATGACAAATTGTCACATCTGTCCTGTTTAACTTCTGGATGATGAGCTCCTTAAATGCCCCGATCTTTAACGGGGAGTGTTGCTCAAATCGTCTCTACAGAATCCCCCACAGGTGCTCAAGAGTGTTAAGATTGAGTGCAATAAATGTCCACAGAAGGTTTTTCACCTTGGGAGAATGCATATTCTCATTGTCATGTTGAAAAAATGCCCAACAAGGCAGGGAATGAGGAAAGGGTAACATCTTCCGTTTCAAGTTTGAGCATTAAATTACACAGTGATGTGTGAATTCATGACAGCATTGATAAAGCACAACTCCCTCACACCTTCAGCACTCATACATCCCTATATAAGAGCTTTACTACCACTGAACTTTACTGTGGGAACCAGGCACTTCTCACTGTACTCCTCCTCTAGCAACACCATAACATTTTGGATGCTGTTAGATCCAAAATGATTGATTTGGTCTCATGAGACCAGAGTATTGATTCCCAGAATCTATATTTTGTAAATATGGGCTTTGGAAATGGCTAACTGACTTTATTGTGCTTTGGCTACAGTAGGTAGTTCCAGTGAGAACAACAACCATGCATGTAATTTCTGCAGGCTGCATCTTACTCTGTGAGATAAACAGTCACTCTTTTCATAGCTTTTGCTGGCTCTGAGACCCTCACTTGGTATTTCTCCTGCTCTTTGTCTAGCAAAACAATCCCTCATCACTAAATGAAAGCTTAAAATGAAGGCCTGATTATTTCAGGGGCCTTGTCACAAGTCCTTTGTTTTTTTATTTTTTGTGTTACATTTGCTATATTTTCACACTTAAAACAATGATTTGGTAATCCTCTTGTACCACTGTCCTCTTTTGTACTAAGAAATAAGTCTCCTGACAGTTCTCTCCCAAGTGTTGTCAGCATTAAGTCTGAGAATGATGCAGTGGGCTATATAACACTTTTAATTGTCAAGAAATTACTTCTCTTTAAATGTTTTGGTTCAACATATTTACCTGCTGATCAAACATTGCCTTAAACTTACACAAGAAAATTTTTATTTAATTTTATTTAGTAACTTTTAGGAGCGTGTACTCATTTTTGCTACATAACATTTTATCACTTTGATAAGAAAATCTTATTTTCCTGAATAATTTTGACATGCTTCTTTGGTAACTGATTAAGCAGAGTAATTGCTGACTTTCAGAAGTTTCAGAGGGGGTGTACTCATTTATGCTGTGCACTGTGTGTATATATATATATATATATACACACCCAGTGCACAGCATAAATGAGTATAAATATATATATAAAAGCATGCAAACATTAGACTTTTGTGGTTTTGCTGCCTTTTTATTATCCCGACAAATCAAATTAAAATAATTTTATTTAATGAGTTAGTTTGTTAATTTAATCATTTTCAGCACTTAATAGGCCTACTCCTGGTATAAGCACTTGGTTTGAAAACTAGGCTTTTCAAATTCACGATACTGCTAGTGGGTGTACATTGTAAAATCAACTGACAAATAACTCTTTACTGACAGACGCAATGAATTGACTGGGCATTTGGACATTGCACTGCAGACATAGCCTTACTTCTTCTATAAGTCAGCTTCTTCTATATGAGCTGGAAACTTTTTTTAGCCAGATACTCTCAATCAGTGTTAAATCCGTAAAATAATAACATATGTAATTTTCAGAATACGGTTTAACAGGACGACAGCAAACACATGCAGAAAAATGTGACATTTTCACCGACAGGTGTCGCAGCAGGTCAGGATGCCATGCAGAAAAGAGCAGTTCCCCTGTGTTGTTTAACAAGAACTAAGCAAATCTGAAGTCAAAAGTCTAACTGCTGGGTTGAAATCACATCTCTGTTTTAAGAAGAAACATTGCTAAATGTGCACTTCCATTATTTGCTCTTCAGGCATAGGCTATTGCTGGTTTTGCGCGTTTTGCTGGTTTTGCGCGTGACAAACTTTCATTTGTAAAAGTTCCTGAAGCGTAATTCAAACACAGCACATTGTGCTACCGTTTTAGTTAAACATTTTATTAATAAATCAACAAACGTTATAGGCTACACAGATTTACAGAAGAAGCCCATAAGTAGGCTACCTACGTGAAATAGCGATAAGAATCAATGTTTTCCGGACCGTTTTTAATTTGATCACGCAACATCAATGATTCGTTAAGCGAACGAATACAAATGTTGTAAGAGTTTTTTTAAGTAGTTTGTTGCAAAATGTGTTTTTTTATGTAGTATAAAGTGTTGCCGTTAACCATCACCACACAGGATACGCGCATTTCATGTGTATGCATATGTGAGCTGTGTGTATCCCGCATTCATTGGCTGCTTCACGCGCACAAGTTCATCCTCCCCCATGACGCGCGATAAATGTCCGTCCTCCCGCATCTCTGCTGACAGACAATCACAGTTCTGCTTTGCGTCGCTTCTGCGTTTGTTTTCTTCCAAAGTGGAATGCAACTTAACTCAGACAACTTATCAAGTTTTGTGCTTTAGAAGAGTTTTTATGGGTTTGTTCTTTCGTTGGACGTGCGTTTAGGTATTTTTGCGTTATGAAAAACATAACTGGAGTTTTTGACAGCCTCAGTACAGATATGCATTCAAACCAGATTACCTCCAGCAGTTATCACAGTCTGCACAAATCCCAGGAATCACCGACTCTTCCGGTCTCCACCGCTACCGACAGCAGCTACTATAATAATAACCAGCAGGCCGGACAGTGCGCTGGCTCTCCGTACGACCAGATCAGCTCTTACCAATACCAGAACAACAGCATGAACAGCGTTCAGTACAACACCAAATCATATGAACTGGGCTTCGGCAACGCTTTTGGTCCCTACGGCACGTACGGCTCCTGCTCCTCACCAACTCCTGCAGATGCTGGTAAATATATCTCTCTCTTGTTATTGCTCACTTGGGGCAATTCGTTGTAATTTACATTAAAATGGTACTGTTAGTATTTATTTACTGAGTAGCAGTGAAGAAAAACAATTATTATACGTTTATTACATGTCTATTACAATGCATAAATCATTATTTTGTAGAGCTGGTTTTAATTGCGCGTGTTATTCTAATTAAATAGGCTAATATGTGAAACATAAACGTTGTTTTTATTATTGCATTGCGGTTTTATTTCGAAAGATTCGTTTCCATGAGGTATTCAGTTCCCTCTGACGGTTTACAACTATGTTTGTTTGTTTTCTCTCCCAGAAAAAGAAGAAAGTGAACCTGAAATTCGAATGGTTAATGGAAAGCCAAAGAAAGTCAGAAAACCGCGAACTATTTACTCGAGTTTCCAGCTGGCGGCCCTGCAGAGGAGGTTTCAGAAGACTCAGTATCTGGCCTTGCCGGAGAGAGCTGAACTAGCCGCATCTCTGGGCCTCACGCAAACACAGGTACAGATGCTTTCCACATCGAAATAAAACACCAACCATCCAGCAAATAAGCTTTAATTATGATTTTGTTTAATAGCATAAATGCTCATTAATCTCTGACAAAATTGGGATTCAGTATACTTTGAAAATGCTGGGTTGTTTCAATCCAAATTTGGGTCAAATATGGACAAACCCAACAGTTGGGTTAAAAATTTAATTTCAAAATGTAACCCAACGGCTGGGTTTGTCCGTATTTGAACCAAATTTGGGTTGAAACAACCCAGCATTTTTTGAGTAATAATAACAACAACTTTTAAATCCTAATAACACTCCTTTATTCTTATATCATTAACATTAAAGCGAACAGTGCGTGTGATTATTTCAAGGGTTCGGTTTGATTTATTACAAAATGTGAAATTAACATCCCATACACATGATAATAATGAAAACAATTAAATATATTTTTGTAAAACATGATTCAACAGCGTTGTTTGAATGCTACTCTAGATGCTGAATTGTTGGTTTGTTTTTCAGGTAAAAATCTGGTTCCAAAACCGTCGTTCAAAGTTCAAGAAGTTGTGGAAAAGTGGAGAAATCCCGCCCGAGCAGCATGTGGCCTCCAGCGAGTCTCCACTTCACCACTCGCCGCCTCTCAACACGGCCTGGGACTTCGCGCACAACCAGAGAATGAACACTGTAAACACGGGGGGTTTGTCCCAGAGCAGCAGCCCCCCGAACACAACTACCCCTTCATTTCTGACAAACTACCCCTGGTATTCATCCACGAACTCTGCGACCCATCTACAGCCACCGCATCACCACAACACAACTGTTAGCGCCGGGACCATATTTTGACTCGACTGACTCAAAAAAGACTGGGTGATTCATTTTGTGAACTTGCAACAAATGACTTTTAGGCCTGTTTCTAGTCTGAATGGTGAGATCTCTTCACCTTTGCCACGTTGATCATTGCCAGTGCGGTTTGGGCGTAACACTGTTTCTCTTCATGCAATGTCGTCAACAAGCAGACACTAAAGAATCGAACATATACAATTATTTTTGTATTTATTTATTTTGTTCTATGGGTGGTGGTACATCAATGGATTAAACCCTACTATGATCCAAAGCCTAGAGAACTCACGTGGACATTATTGGAGTGAATATCACAGCAGGGTGTTAAGAGCACATGTAGCACAACCCGAAGCTGTTCGGTGCCTTTTGAAAATAACTGTCCTTTCCCTCCGTAAATGTGTTTCATGCGCCTGTCTTTAATTTTAGACTTTATGTTAGATTTATATTTAGTAAGTAAGGTAAGTTGGGAATTTGGTGTCCCTCTCTGCCCGTGTGTTCCACCGCGTCTATTTAATAATGTTGTCATTACAGGATATCATATAGGGTTCTCACTGTTTTAAATAATACGGACAAAACACTAATGAAAAACACTCGAAAGCTACTGATTGTCCTAAAGCCATGTTCACATGTAAAAGGATATTTTCTCTGGAGTACTTTGTTTTATTTATTTTGAAATCCGAATGAACATTTCTGCCACTATAATGATTCAGACTTATTTAAATAAAATGTTTCATGTGAACGCATTGTATATGTATTGATTCATTGGGGATTTCGACTGTTTGTTGGGTTTCATTTTTATTTTTTCGTAGATCTGTCCACGCCTCCCTCTTTTTGCTTCGGCGCCAGTTAAGTCTCTAGTCTTTAATAAGTCTGGCTGGAGACGCGATGCAACGTCTTGTAAAAGTTTCACACAAAACCCACAAATTCACCTTTTGTTGACTAACGTGACAGGTGTGTCTAGCTTAGGCTACTCTGTAATAAGTAGGTCAAGAGAGTTTATGTAGCCTAACTTTTTTCGGGTTCAAAAATAGCATGAGCACGGTTCTCTCTCTCTCTTTTTAAATCCACTAAATGAACATGGTCTGACGTTCTTTCATTTTTGGAGACATAAAACTTAAAGACAAAGGCGACAGAAGCGAGACGCGCTACAGAGCCTCGGGCTGGGAATGAGCGCGCGAACACGCCCCGGCATGAAGGCGTTCGGCTGGGTTCAGACTCTCTGGAGTCAGAGCTCTGCGCTCCAGACTTTTTATGAAGTCAGCGCAGCCAAGAAAGCATGCAGGCTCACAAATGCCCCGAGCTAAACAACATGGAAACATTTTTCACAACTTCCACAACCCCACGCACAACACAAGGCCTTTGTTATAGGGTCTCGGCTGCGTGTAGCCTACATTAATTTCCCATGCAATATTACAAAGGAAAACTTGTTTATTTGTTTAAAAGCTTCGTAGAAAATAAAATGCAGATTACGTACAAGGGAATCTGAGTGATGCAACATGCTCAAACTGGTACTGCAATGATGCATGCACATTTAGCACAACAATTTAAACAAATAACGCACTCAAATTAAAAGGTTTCATCGCTCAAATACAATTTTTGTTTTGCAACAACATATGGCCTTCCGGGATAAAATTCAGTGTCACTTTAAATGAAATTACTGATAAAGAAAATTGTAAACTCGAAAAAATCATACCGTTTTAGACGCTATTATAACGAAGTTGTCCTGTTATTAATTATGTATGACAAGTGTCACAGCTTCTCAAATTAAAAGATAAATGTTTAAACCACACGTGGCTTAATATCCATTGTTCTTTTTGAAATAATATATAGGTAAGCATGGTTGCTTTTCGTGTTACATTAATTTGTTTATTTGAGGGTTAAAGCTGTAAAGCATACAGATGTAATGAGGATGTATCCTGTCAGTGATTGCCACATTACAAGATGTTATGGTGTAGCCCCGGGCTTAGACTACGCCCGTATTGAAATGTGCCCCGCAGAGATCCAGACTTTATCCGTTCAGCAGAATAAACACGACAGGAAACGGGAATGCCATGTTTAACCAAGAGCGGTCGGCTTCCTTCAGAGCATCTTTCGGTACAGGCCCGAGACGCGTCTCAGAACTGTTCACGCGCGCCATCCCTTGAGACAAGCTTAACGCGATCAAGAACAATGAAACAGCACATCAATTCTAGCGCACCAAACCAGATCATGTTAACCCGTATTCCAAACGACATGCACCAACGGGTTTTGCACCTCTTTCTGTCAGCCTGTATTTTTGCTGTCTCGGCAAAAATAGCCACAGTCCATTTTAACACTGATTAAATCTCTCAACTCGGGAGGTTCAACATGGACAAGTGTCACACCTTGCAAATGCAAACGAACGTAAAGTTGTATTGGAGCTGCCTTCAAGCACATGCTCTGTCTGCATGCCTTTCTCTCTGAAAGATTAGCAACGATGTGGTTTTAGACACTTCCGGAATCCTGTAGACAACTTGAAAAATGCCATACCCCATCCCTAATTTATACTCTGATCTGTAATTTTATCCACAATTGCTCCAGTTGAGCATTCTGGCTCCCCGATCTGAAAGCCTGCAATTACTATATAATTCTTCGCAATTTTAGATGTCCTAATATGGACTGTAATTTTTGCGCAAGACAATTTCCAGCTATTTCAAGCATCAACATTGTCAAAGTTGTATGTACATAATAAATGGTAATATCAATGCATAGTTTTTAGCATAACATCTTGACTCCGCGATAATTATATCCGTTTGGAGCCTACGCAAAATTAGCCTGAATTGCATGGTAACTGCTGCTTTAAATTTTTAAAAATTACTCATAATTTTCCCAAAGATTACCAAGATCTCGAGTGCACAATGTCATCAGCGTAATGAGGAGTAAACATTTATGCTAATAATCAGCAATTTTTTCCATCAGCTATAAAGAGGGAAAATAAAGCAGGATTTTTCATTCCTGCTCGGAGAGCGTCTGTCAGCTCTGAGCCCAGCTAGAGGAGCCACATTCTGGGACCCAAAGAGCCGAACCCATGCCATGACTGCTGGATGCTCTTTTCACATTCTTCTGCTTCTCTCGAGAGTGATTTTAGACGTCTTATAGGCTACTAAAGACGCCGCCAATCTTTGTGTTCTGCTTTATTGAACATTATAAGGTAAGAAGGATGCGATTTCGGCTTATTTTATTTACTTATTTTTGGGAGAATTTGCATACATTTTTATGCGTATTGTGAGGAATTATGATAAGTGGTTTGAAATAGAGATTTTTCGTACTTTGCATTTAAAATGTTATTTTAATATGTTGTTATGTAGCAGTACTAAGACGTGAAAATGTCGCCGTATTTCTTCAAACAGTAACATTAATAAAAACGTTGTCACTAAGCGAATTGGTTCATTCGAACGAATTTAGCGCCTGGGAATGGGAATGTGGATCTTATTCGGCTGTCTAGAGAAAACAAAATATAGTACACCAATCGCTGCTTTCTACCTCATTAATAGAGTCTGTCTGAAATTGCGAGATAGTTCGTCTATAGAATCCAGTTGAAAATAAAGCAGCCCTTGTTCTATAATTTCACCTCTGCCTTCATCACTCCGACATTGTGCTTTAGCTCATTTTGATCCCTCTTCCCATTGACAAATCTCTCGGTATACACCTGCAAGCAATTTGCCAGCCTTACTTATAACTACCGCTGCGCACCTATTTCACTCTCTTTTTTTCCTTTTCTTTTTTCCCCCATCGCACAGCAAATTTTCTTTCAGTACGCTATCTCTTTTGTTAACAAAAGATTCCACGTGCGAAAAAAAATTGCTCATAATTATCCCGTAGATGGGAAGCTGCATTAGAATAAGTAAGGAGGGAATGACTGTAATTATGTCTGGTTTGATGGGCCCGGCGCGTAATCAAGAGGAGAATAGAGTGAAATAACGCTGACCCTCTCTGCTCCACAGCTGCATGTCGGAGAAAGAGACAGAACAACACGGCTTCTTCTTTTATTCCTTCCCAAGAGTTGTGTTTTGGATACGTTTAGAAAAAACAGACATATATTTTAAATTTGTATTTTTTGCAACGCTTATCAGACATAGCCTACGATACAAGATTTTTTTTGCAATGATTCATATCAGTATTAGCATTAATCACTAACTTTCATCATTCATTGAATTATTAATTTTCAACTAGAAGGTTAGACATTATTAATATGTATTCTAAAAATTTAGCGAGGCGGCTGGAAATCCTCGAGATGACGCCTTGGGAAGAACAAAAAAATAGATGAGTCAATTTTATTTTGGAAACCAGTAAAATAAGACGGATTAATAAAACACTGGGCTATGAATTTTACATTTTAGAGACAGTAAAGAATAATAATAGCTACTATTACAAACAACGATAACAACAGATCGCCACCTTGGAATTATAAGATTGTGCATTCTGAGCAGTTTTGAGATATTGAGCTTCAAATTCTATTATTATTATTATGCATTATATAGGCTACTTCTTTGTGGATAGACCCTTTTTGTCTTCTAACAAAAGTCACAAAATGTACACAACTTAAAAAATAAAATCACATAATGCAAAACAAGTTGTCACAGAATAATGTTAATAACTCAATTTTGACAAAAATATCAGATATAACCTAATTCCAAGGTGACGAAATTAATATAACATAATAATAATAATAATAATAATAAACGTATTTATTGGAAAGTTTTCAAATTGAATAAGTCTTAAAACTATTAATGGAGTCAGAGAGAAGTGAGCTCGTGATCAGAGCGCGCGGGGCCATTTCCTGCTTTGACCAGGCCATTTTTAAAGACCACACATGAAGAGTGTCAAAATTTGTCACAATAATTGCTGCACCCCAGAACCTACTGCAATATAACAACTCTCAATCCTCAAACAGCAGATGCAAGGGTAAATTAATTCCTAGTATTTTTTAATATCAGATTTTTTTCCCTTCTATAAATTATAATGTATTATATTCTAATTTAGTTAGAATCGTAAATTACTATCATTGTTAATTTAATCAATAGTAATAATAATAATAAACTAACTAAACAAGCAAATTACAATGTCAAGTCTACGGATTAGAATCGAAAGAATCTATCCGCAAAAGATATTACTGGAAATATCCTTTGTTTTGTTACTTGCCGGCATCTATCTGCATCAGAATTTTCTTAAAATGCGCAGTTAAACCATCAGCGCCAAACAAAAGACACTTTGAACATGTCATTCTTTACCTATCTGCATTCCCCCCCTCCAGACCCAGCCTTTCTTCATCTGCCCCTCTGAGCGGCACCTGCCCGATTATTCACTTAACACACGGCCATCAAAAGCAACCACACAAGAGCAGAAAAGAGCTTATAGCGGCTAAACGAAAGTGAAAAGAAACAAGTGGCCTTATTGTCGGAGGAATTACTGTGTTACAGAAACCACCACAAGATTAATCGGTGGTTCAGATTGCAATGAAAAGCTAGATGTGTTTTGAGACACAACACTGCAAGAAAAACTATGAATATTTTTGTACAGGTTTACGCTAATATCTGTACGGTCTGAATGGCTTAATACTATATTTTGTGTTTTAAAGGTGCGTTGTCTGTGGGCAACAAATCCTTTTGGATATTAAAATAAGTTGGATAAATGTTGAGATAGGGCTATTTATTTTCTTGGCCTTTTTCATAAGGCTACAAAATAAGTTCGATTTTTCATATTAATTCGAGGCATCAGTTACCTGAGTTTCATTCCTTTTTAACAAAGCAATAAACGTTGCGATGACATTTTGTAGCTTCTTTCATAAACAGATTTTTACTGTTCGAGTTTACACATTATACAAGACTCCATGAAACAAAACAATAAATTAATGTGACCGGTAAGCTATAAAACTATTTTTTTTTTCAATGTGAAATGGAAAAACACATGAATTTTAATAAACACAATCATGTTTAGATCCTTTTGCACAAATTATTCAGCACACAACGAAAACGACTATTTCTGTACATTAGAGCTGTCAACACTTCCCATCTGACGGTGATGATGGACTCGTTTATCTGCACTGGGCTCCTCTTTGTACGATCCAAAAAACACTCGGCTTTACAAATTGGGTTCAAATCCGAGGGAAGTGTTTCTGTTTTATAGTGCAGCCTCACATCATAATTTAAAGAACATGTGTTTTAAATAAAACATACAAACAGATTTAAAAAAAACAAACAAATTCTAAATAAGTTATATTTAAATAAACACAAAACGCCATACATACAAAATAACTTTGTTTAAAGAATTCTTTGTTGCCTTTAAAATGGGGAAAATCATACTTGCTCACGGTGTGATTTATCCCAGTTTTTTTTACACATTCACGGCGCCATGGCGAAGCCTGAAGCGACTGTATGAGCCCAACGTATGGAAAATGCGCAGTTAATGTTGATCTCACAGCCCGTGCTGTGGAGGGACAAACCGGTAATTCCACATTTCTTATGGAAAACTACAAATTTGAAGAAAATGAAATACATTTCTGACTAGGGTACAGTTTCGTGATTTTTTACACAACAAAAAGTCACGGAAAGGGAGGAGAGCAGCAGCTTTGATTTGACCCACTTTCCCGGCATTCCCTTCAATTCAAAAAGAGACTTGTTTCCTCTCCGGCGGCGCGGACGACTGTCGTTCAGTCCACGCTGGCCAGTGTGTCAGCAGTTGTCTGTTTTCACATCTGGTCTGGGCTGCGGAGTGCCGGTGTGTGGAAGGCCGCAGAGTGACTGGCCTGTGTCGGGTCCCCTGAACTGGGCCGTTGGTGGATAGAGGGGCGGGGTTGTTTTAGCAGTCCTGGTTCACATGAGTTGTGGCTGCTGCATAGTGTCCTGGTGTGCTGTGGGATACCATGAGGTGTAACTGGGAATATACGAGGTCGGTGTGGATGTTTTGACGGTGGCGGTTGAGTTCCAGACAGGCGCTATGGATGGAGATCCGGTGGACAGTCCGCGCCCGTTAGCCAAAGCGTTCGTGTCTATTGTTCCTCCGCCCTGCTTCATCAGTTTCTTAAACTTGGAGCGTTTATTCTGAAACCAGATCTTCACCTAGAAAAAAAGAAAGGCAAAATCAAACAGAGCGAACGACAACATCTGTTTCTGTGATCTAATCGTGTGTAATCGAATTCGGGAATACCCAGGACTTCGATTCTCCTTCAATAAAGGAACGTCATTACTTTAACGTTTCAAAATATTCGCTCAAACAGATCCAAACACTGACTACAGACCCGTGTTATAAACTAGTCGATTTCCAAAAAGGACATGCGAAGATAAATTGCATTCAAATTGTTATAGGCTAAGCATACATGTTTCAGGTTCGTTGTCACAAAGTCTAATAAAAGCTGAGCACATGCCTGTGTTTGCGTAAGCCCCAGTGATGCGGCGAGCTCGGCTCTCTCCGGCAGAGCCAGATACTGGGTTTGCTGGAACCTCCTGTTCAGAGCCTGCAGCTGGAGACTGGAGTAAATGGTTCGGGGTTTGCGGATCTTTTTCCCTTTGCCGTTGAAACGAACCTCTCCGCCTTCCACCACGGTGTTTTTCTCTGACTCTGGTGCTGGGAGGGAGAAAGAAAAGAAACTGTCTCACAGACTGTTCATGCAGTGCGGCTCACATCACTGTGCACAAGTTTTACAGGCGGCACTTTAGGTATAATTAGCCTTAATTGCATACATTGTTTATAGCATTACGCAATAAATAATTACCAAGCCTAATAACAGCACATCTGGGCTACTCCAGTCCAACATTCTTGCAGTGCGCCGACAAACGCAACGACCAGCGAAGACACGCATGCAGCATTTCTTACCTGGGTCCTCCAATCTGGTCTGCGCCAAAGCCGAGTTGTTGGGGTAAGTCTGCACGGTGCTGAGGTACGGACTGGAGGAATGGCTACCGACCGAGTTGACGTATGGATAAGGCAGAGATCTGGGGAAGGACGGAGCCGGGCTGTACGCGCTGTCGTGCTGCGGGTGTCCGGAGGAGTGTAAACAGTGCATTGAGTAATGTCCGTGGGTCATAGATGAAGGCGACATTTGCTGACTTGGTGGCCCAAATTCCATGAACACGCTCTTTCCTGAGACTGGGCTGTTTAGACTCTCTGGTATTGTAGACATGGTCATGTCTCTCGCTCTCTCTCTCCCTGCTTTTTTGTTTTCTTCTATGATCTGAGTGAAGGATGGATCCCAATTTAAGCTCAACTGATTTTTTCACTTTCCATTCATAAGAAAATGTAGTTTGTCTCTGTGAAAAGTCTAGGTACGATGCTGTGGATCCACACAAACTCGCTCAAAGGTTTGAATCAGGGAATCATGAATATTTATCCAAGGTGCTCTCTGATTGGTCCACTCCCTCCAAGAGCGACGCGGATTGGTAATCCGAGGGTCGGGTCCGACGGACCTGATAAACTCAAGAAATAAGACCAACCTGTGACTCTATTGTGCAATGCTAATGTAGAAATTTAGGGAATGGACCAAGACACATAGGCCGTATGTGAAGAGCTCAAACACATTCCTGCCGAACCACCAAAATTGGTAAAATATCCGCATTTTGATATTTGGTCTTGATAACAGAGTTAGTACAGGCCTATTAGGTAACAAATGAACACAAAACAATACTACACATTAAAACCAATCATTAACATATCTGAACAAACATTTTCTTTTAGTAACAAATTGTGTCAATAATGTCATGATGATGAGTAATATTATTATAATCATCAATGCATTGAAGTACAATTCTTAATATCAACAAGTCTAAACAAAATGGTTTGACATATACAAGAATAAAGGTCGATATAATGAACACATTTAAAATGGCCCTACATTTTTGCTTGTCACGGCTTCGTGAACAAAACAAAAACAAAAAAAAATGAACATCTAACAAATATGATTAAGTACAGGTATAAATGTGTGTCTCCAAGTAAAGATGAATTACTTTGATGATTCATTTGGTTAAAATGCTAGTCTCGAGTGCTTGAAGACACAGCTGAAACCAGCTAAATTAGCATAACACTGTTGTTTAATTTTCAGACGCATAATTAGCTGTGTATTTAACACTTACAGATTCGCATCACTAGCATGCGCGCGTGGGTTGAATTATTGCGCGTGAGGATCAGAGAAACAGGTCGATGTTGATAACAGCTCCTGCTATTCCTTTCAGATATAAATTTGGTTGATATTGCAGTGTGTTGGTTTATATTGTATGGTTATTGTAAAAAAATAAAAAATAAAAAGTTAGATTTTTAGTTTTTTTGGTTGAACATTAAATGCGATTAATCCACACGTGACAGGCCCAATAATGCTGAAAACAATCAAGAAATTTTCAAAGCATGAAAACAAATCAACAAATAGCACCTCTATACCAAGAACATACATTGTTCCCATGCTTATTACCTACCATTGAAAGTTTACACTACATTATATTACGCCAGCTACAATATCACAACATTCCACACAATTCCAGTTCGAATTAAGGTTCGAATAAACTCAAAAGTGTATTTATCTAATTACGGAGCCGTAAAAAAATTCTAAATACAAGAAAACGAGCCTACATATTTTTTAAGGTTGTAGTTATTAACTCCTTACCTGAGATTAAGGAAGGAAAATTAAAAACCGATACGTTAAAAATAAAATAATCGTATCATTATTAATTATTTTTGATAATGAATTAATTTACCACCTGACTTGGAAATCGTCGCGACAGTTGTGTAGACCATTGCCTGCCATTAAACTGAACATGGGCCTTACTCTCTGCCTTACATTTCATTATTTAAATAAGGTTACTCATTTATCTGTCAAACCTTTTCAAAGAACAAGCAGCATTTTGGAGACTTACTCGAGGATAACTGTGACATTAAAATGCATTGGTGTAAAATGATAACTGGCGACGCATGTAGACTGGAGTGACACGAACTGATTGGAACATTTTTCCCACATGTGTAGCTTTTCCAGAAATATTTATCACGAGAGCTTCATCAGCAAAACGACACCATTCGATAAAACATTTTAGATGTTCGATAGTGCGGCAAGCTGATAATATATCCGTTTTCAAGACAACAAATAAAATGCAAACAGAAACGGTTTAAGAGAAAAAGAAAATGCTTAGAGAACGAGACGTGGTCGTACCGTTTGTGTGCGACTCCCCGTTGAACACGGATCACACCTCCACATCCTCCTTTCATTTCATCTCTCTTTCTCAGTCTCTGCGGTTGTCTTTCCCACAGTCTTCCTTGAAATGGTCATAATCTCCACATGAATTCACTTACATTCCGTCATGATAAAACACATTAAAAACAGAATAGCCTTGAGCAAAAGTCCAGAACATTGGACAAAAATGTCACTGGCACCAACACGATGCCCAGATGATATGGACTGACGACCAAACTTGAACAATACCTGTTAGACATCCACCGTCCTCAAAATTGTCCAATTTAAAGCAATTTGTATTTCAAATGACATTTGCAATCTACCACGGGGATACTTCAACAATAGCGAAAATAATGACGGTATTACAACCGATAATTATCATCATTCAGATCACGCCGAGCAAGTTACATGTGTTTATTGTCTTCGATTAATCTGAAATTATGAGAAAAACAAAATAAAGTGTTATGGCGTAAAGGACAGCAAATTTCATGTAGAACAAACATTGATAATTACATAAATTCCCAAACGTGTACAATTATTTAATTAGAAAATGGATTTGTTCTTGTATTAGCAATGATTTATAATAATGCAATGACATTCGTTGTTGTTATTATTATTATTTTATTGAATATGATCTTTAACATTTTAGGATGAGCAACAATAATACAATTCATGAGCACTACTCCAGATTTAAGGTAAAGACAGAATGAATCATTGTGGCAATTGGTATATAAATAAAACTATAATAGGGAAGATTCTCTTATCAGATTATGTAATGATATTAATAGTTCACTTCAGAAACGTATACTGTTTTTTCTCTTGCACTAGACTTCTTTAAAATCTTACAAAAAGAAAAATCTACTTATAACCAAAAGGTTCTGCTATTTTAAATCTGGCACTATTTAGGACCATTTCAAGAGTGGTTTTAATTAAAGGACAACAGCAAAACGTTGGTCTCTATTAATGAAATATTATTGACATCACATAACAGTATCTTCCTATCCATGTGGTTAGTCCCATAATAATTATACAGCACTTCCTAACTGCCCACCATGTCAGGATGAAACCACAGCAGTTTTCTGTTTAGACGCAACTCAAATAAAGCAGCATGTGAGACGACAAGTTAGAACCCTTTCCAGAGAAGAGGATCATCAAGAATGAGAGTCAAACACCTGCTATGCTGGCTTGATTTAGTGCACCAGGCCAGTTCAGGCCCACTGTCTGTGTGTGTGTGTGTGTGTGTGTTTCAGATACAGACATGAGCTGACAAACTGCTTCGAAAAGAGACAATTGTGTTTATGCCCTCATCCGTCCATTCAGCAGCGTCTGATTCTGAACTGTAAAGGGACTTCTAAATGTGCATCCGGAGCAAATTTAAAGCAAAGTCCCTGATTAGTTTCTGTTTTTGGTGGCACAGGATTCTTTTTTAATTGTTTCAATATGAAGCTTTCCTACCAGCTCTCTGGTTAGTGTGACCCGTTAGATGTCCTGTTGATAGTGTTCATGAGAACCAAAACCCAAATCCGGACAGATGTCTGATTATTTAAAAAATGGTTAACAGATTGTAAGACAACATCACAATGAAACCGGGAATTAATAACAATGGAATTCATAGTTCTGTGGGTCCAGTGTAATATGAATACGATATCACTGAATATGTAACTGTACATTAATATGCAGTTTAGTGTTAGAAGAGCACAGTGCCTTTGTGTTAGTATCTGTTAATAACATGTTCTGGTTTCCAGTGATTTAAACAGGGTCAAGTACATTTCAGATCCACAAAGTTGTTTACTAGATCAAAATGTGAGTTAAATTCATTTACATTATAGCTTTCAAACTTGACAAAGTAAATTTGGCATAACGTACAGACATAAATAAGTTGTAGTGCACTAATTAATCTCTAATTCAGTCTACACTTCATGTGTTTGCCTCATGTGAAAGTGCATCCTGCTGACAGACCCTACATTATGATGGAGGGGTATTTCAAATTAAAGAGACAGAGCACTTATGAAATGGAATATGATCCCATTATCATATTAGTAAAACACACACATATTTACACTGAAAACGACAGCGTAAAAAAGCCCTAGACTCACTTTAGTTTTCCTCTATCGCATGTTTCGACTGAAAGAATCAGGTGTAAGTGGAGCTGTTTAAAACGTTATTAAGACAGCATTAACATTGACATCTCAACTGGATGCATCTATGCTCTGTGTTTGGGGATGTGTATCGGTCCAGTTTTTACCCAGGGACTTACAATTACACCTTATTTACAAAGCGACACACACCCGCTAATATGAATTCACCCCTGTTCTTCCCTGCCAGCAGCAAAGACACACAGCGCCAAATTCGATCAGAAGTAATGATCCAATTTTAGAGTATCTGATCAATCCTGATGATAAAACAGCTGTGGGTTTTATGGGTTTCTCTCGGAGAGTTTTAAGCAGGCAGCACCTTCAATTTGCTGCTCCACTGAATTCCAATGGACAAAGAGACAGTGTGAGACTATTTGTTGAGACTGAGAGCAACATGTGTGTGTGTGTGTGACAGAGAGAGAGAGAGAGAGAGAGAGAGAGGACACTCTGAGGTGTAACCACAGATTACTGTGTCAATCAGTATGGAACGGTTAAGTGTGATGTTAAAATAATGCAGCTGGTGGGTTTGTAATGTTTTGTTTCCATTAGAATGTCGAAGACTGAAGACAAGATGCTTTTTGAGAGAATTAGACACAATTTAATCACTCATGTCCCATTTTTTTTTCCTGAATTGTCATTTAATAAAATATTTGGTTACACTTTATTTGAAGGTGACGTAGTTACATTGTAATTACTCAAATAAGTACTGAGTGATATTAATTGACTACATGTACTTACAATAGAGTTACGATTAGGGATTGGTTTAGGGTTAGTTACTTGAAATTATGCATAATTGACTCAGAATTTACTATATTAAATATATAAAGTAACGTGTAACTACGTCACCCTTAAAATAAAATGTTACCAAATATTTTTGTAAATAATAAATGCACAACTCTTCTTATATTTTCAGAATTTTACATAGCTTTAGATTGACATTCAGGTATTTTTGTATCATGCGTTTTCTGTTTCATCAAAATTCATACATTTTTGTTATGCATAATCTTTGGCATTTTTGTGCTCTTAACCATCTTTTTTATATGTATGTGTGTAAACCTCTCCAAAAATAACAGTCAAGGAACCCTTGAACCTGCAGATGTAACTCTTTGGAGATCAATTCAGAAAATAATCAATTTAATTTTAAAACTTTTTTTTAAATATTTACATCAGTCATGAAACTCTAGAGGGCACTGGGCAATCTGCAAGCAATTACATCATTGCTGCATGGCACAAGCTGATTGGCCTCTGCTGATCCTGCAGCCAATGAGATTGCTTGCTCAACATTTAAATAGTCTGGTTTAGTGTTTGCTGTTAGCGTTTTTCTGAACCCCTTCTCCTCCCCAGCTCCACCTGCCTAAATCTGCTATGGGATTTATGTATGTCTATTTATGCAGCAGCAGAATGTTCACAGCAGTGTGTCTATTGGCAGTAACAAGTACAAACTTGCTATATATAGATTATAGATTGTTGTTTATGTTCTATACATTATATGATTTGAGATCTTGGATTCATAATATTATTTTCAGTCCTTTAATTTTCTGATTTTGTTTTTCAGCTTAAGCTGATGGGTCTCTTCAGCTCTTGTTCTGCATTGGGAAAACATACAAACAAAAATGTCTGCAGAGCTGGCCAGTGGTTCACACAACACAACATGTTCTCTCCAGCCATGAGCTCTTTCTGCAGGCCACTGCTGTTTTGGATTTCCTGTAATATATTATTTTATTGACAGTACAGTATTATAACACTGTATTAGAACAAATAATATTATGCTAAATTATATCATGTCATGTTTGCTGAAAAAATAAATAAATCGCAGTGTTAAATCCGTCCACTAGTCTGGTTTTCTGAGCATTCTTCATTTAGTGAAAGATCAGGGCCTTTAAAAGACCCCCCATTCATTCCCTAAAATATGAAATCTAGCATCAAATGACAGGTGTGCATGTCACACGATTACCAAAACACACAGTTGCGATTCAGCAGCGGTTTTGTGGGCGATTGGATGGAATCAGCCCGGAATCTTCTGCTACCTGCTAAATTAACACCCATCACTCACCTGGGCCGCAGGTGAGGGCGAGCAGAGACCGACACACAGCTGCTCTGAGCGCGCGAGAGAGACCAGCCAACAACCTCCATCATTACTACAGCAGCAGGGGTCAGAACAGTCTGCCCAGAATCCCCCCACCTGCCCCAAAATTGCCCTCCAAAAATGACCAATTACCTGAGTTAGGTGCTACTGGGAGAAATAGAAAAATCCGCCCCAATAGATGGTTACTTAATGCATCAAGAACAGAAATGGCTGTGGAATTGTCACTTGCGGTATGTTTGCTTGTTGTGTCTCTTTAAGCTCGAGACAGGCAGTCATCAAATCTTCAAACTAAGCAGCAAATTAAAATCAATAAAAGTCATAGCCTGGCAAAACAGAACCATTTGGACCAGCCGAGGCCTGCGGATGATTTCAAACAGCTGGATCTACACATGCCCGCCTCTATAGCACGGCTTTATTTAGGTCGCTCGCTCTCGTACGCATATCGAAACAAGGTTTGATTACACCTTCGCAAACGCACTTCCCCATTGTCCAATTAATGGCCCCATAAAGAGGGGAAACATGCAAATTCTCTAATGAAATAATGAGGCGCGGCGGAGGGGGCAGCGGGCGGCTGGAGAGCCACGCTCTCCTTCTCTTTGGGGTTTTGTTCAGAGTTAAGTCCCAAACAAAGACAGGGGAGAGGTCAGTACTCCAGCACACCTGAACACGTTCCCCTCTCCCCTTGATCTGCTAAGGCAGCCCGCCATTAGTCTTAATAATGGAAAATTGTCATGTTGATACAAGTCTATCTCTCTTTGTGAATAAGTTGTAGGTGGAAGCTCCATTTA
Source organism: Anabarilius grahami (assembly GCA_003731715.1). NCBI lineage: Eukaryota > Metazoa > Chordata > Actinopteri > Cypriniformes > Xenocyprididae > Anabarilius > Anabarilius grahami. The sequence continues at coordinate 189,118 of RJVU01051266.1, read as the reverse complement.
TTTCGAAGTTCTTTGTGCCGAAAGGCCAGGGACGGTGCTTTTGTGGTGGGGAAGAGAAAAAGGTGCTGGATGCTCTTTCCATAGTCAAGATAATTATCCCCACTGTGACCTTAATGATCCAGCCTTCTCCCCCAGCGACTTCTCCGCGCACTACAGCGCTCCTCAGCCCCTCGCCGCACGTCTCCCCCCTCCGTGCCCTGTGTCAGGGAATATGAAAACCCCTATAATGAAACCATTTTGGCTGATGGAAAAAGGGCTCCTCGAGCTGCACTTGCCACAAAGACGGCTCAATTATGTGAGTAATTGTGATAATTTTCCATCCATTCATGGCTCTTTCTGAAAGGGAAGGAAAGAGAGGAGAAAACAGAGAGACACTGAAAGGGAAATTACACAGACAATGTCGAGTGTGAAAATTGTTACACAAAAATGACTGTAAGAAAAGTGCAAGTCTATAAATAAATATGTTAATGCGGGGAGGCCGTACACACACGCGCGCGGCCCCACGTCACAAACAAAAGGCGCGCGCGCTCGGATAGATGACCGCTATAGGGGAATAATGCCGAGATGAAAGTACATGTGCAGCTGTCTGAAAATTAAAGCTCTTTCGACTTCCTATTGACAAAGCTGAGCCCCTAAAAAAGCTCCCCAGTGGTTAGAGATCATTTGGAGCCCTGTGACAGGAAAAAGGATAATTACCTCTCTGAGAGAGGCAGGCGGACTGACGCGCCCTTCAGACGCGCTGCTGAATGCAGGAGCTTGATAGAAGGCAGGGAGAATAATTTTGTGCTTTGCTTTTTCTTTTATTCCACGGAACATGTTTTGTTGGGTGGAAGACAAGGCGGCGAGCGACGCTGAGTGCATTAAACCCTGGGTGTTCGCAAATATAAGGTTCCTCCGTCCATCATCTCGTACCTAGAGAAGAACTCTGAAATGCATTAAAATGTCTCCGCCATTCTGCCGGCAGACAGCAGAGGCACTGAGATACTGCATTAGGCTTCTGTTTCCCAGCGGGAGTCAGATTAAACATTTCCTCACAATGCTAAAGGATATTCAGGACTATTCTCCAAGAAGGAGCTCAGCCTGTAATTTCTCTCCCTCGCTCTCTCTATGAAGAGAATTCATTCTGCGTCACTTCACAAATGATACATGTAAATGTCGAGTAATTCATATTCATAACCTGCGATTCCAGTTTAATAGTTCTGCAATGAAATTTGCTTTTTACGGGGGGCAAAGTGGAAAGGGAGATGGTGAAAGTATTCAAATATTTACTCTCCCAAAGCGGAAATGTACACAGACTGAGACTGAGATCTGTTGAACCCTCATATTTCAACAAGTAAACTGGTTAGGGGACCGTCGTATGTGACTAGTCATCGAGACTTCCGTCGCTGGACGGCACCTGGATGGTTTCCACACAAAGGCATCCTCAGGTATCTTCTTACCTCTTTCTTAATCCCTAAACTGCTCCCACATGTACGAGGTCTGACCCCCTGTGTGGGAGTCCACAGACATCTGGAGAAATCGAGGCCACTGGGAGCTCAACCGTTCAGAACGGAATCAGTCGATTCTGATTCCCATCGTTTCACCAGTAACAACGGGATGAGGTTAACATGTTTTAACTCCTTTAACTCTTTCTTGAGCTTATTTGTCCCCTTCTCTCATGGACACACGTATCCGTCTCTCAGTGAAACACTCTCCTGCTATGATTACCTGGAGCAGTAATGGCTGACCAGTTGTCATGTCAGCATGGTAATTGGCGGAATGGTTCCTAAGAACCAGAGCGTGTTATCTGAAACGTTTAACATCTCCATCAAAAAGAAACAAACAGACAGATACCCCTGTCCTTCAGTCGCTAACACCGACAATAATCACAAAAACAACAATTATCATAATTTAAACTGAAGTAATAACTTCATTTGCATTGCATCTGTCAGCTTAATAAAGACCTCAATAAGCATAACAAAAGAAGAGACAACAGCACAAAACACCTGCAAACGTTAAACATATGAATAAATAAACAGAGCAATAATCAAACGCTTGATTTACTGGCATTTCAAAAGAGTTTCATATTTTATGTGCAAAAGCACTAAGGAAAAAAACACAGTAATCTATATTTCTGTATGTACTGTATTGTTAACAATAAAAAGTGCTGATTGTGTAGGTATTCAGTCCATGTGATGCAGATGCTCTGTGTTTATACAGATTTATGACATTTCCTTACAGATGGCTTGGGAATAATTACAATAAACCAATACAGTTCAGTGGGATCAAAGAGCATTCAAGTTAGAAATCAATCATACAGTGCATTATGTAAAAGGTACAAACAATGTGGCACTTGACTGGATGGTAGATCTTACTGAATGCAGTATATGCGTTTTCACATTTACTAAACATGGGGGCCATATACTGTAATGCCACACTTCATGTATTTATTACATCCTATAAGACTTGTAAGGAAACCACAGGGGGCTAATAATTAATTCGGTCCCACTTTATATTAGGTTGCCTTAACTACTATGTACTTACATCAAAAAATAAGTACAATGTACTCATTGTGTTCATATTGTATTGCAAAACACTTGTGCTGCTATTGAGGTCGATACGGGTAATGTTAGGGACAGGTTTGGTGGTATGGGTAGGATTAAGGTGTAAGGGATGGGTCATTATCAATGCAATTACAGAAATTAACTACAAATGTAATTACATGCAGGTATTTTTAAAATATAACTACAGTGTAAAAACATGTATGTACACAATAAGTGCATTGTATCAAATGATAAATTTAAATGTTAGTCCATAAGGCCACCTAATATACATTGGGACTAATATTTAAACATTAAAATGTATAATTGAAATGAATAAATAATTTATAAAATAAAGAAAAAAACCAAAACAAAACACTTACTAAATAAAAGATAAAATATTACTAAATAAAAGATAAAATATAATGTGACCATTAACAGACAGAGAACCGTGAACATGTGAATGTGTTGTAAAATTATTGAAATATTAACTTGAAATCTCAGGGGGTGCTGCAAGTAAATGTTTTCATTCAAAGGGGTTTGGCTGACAAAAAAGTTTGGGAAATCCTGCAATAAATGTAAATTAGAGGCCAATATTAAGGCCAATTAAGGCTAATATTAAGAATATCAGAACAGTTCAAGTTGTAGTAAGGGCAGTTCACTCTAAAAAATAACTGTTAAAAAAAAACCGAAACAAATTTACACAGTAAAATACTGTTTTCCATTGAAACAGTAATATACCGTAAAAACAATGCATTTTGGGTAACATTATTTGTCATTTCCAAGAAAGTTACCTATAGGCTACTTTTCCGAAAACATTGTTTTTTACAGTATATATTACTTCTGTATATTACAATGCATTTTGGGTAATATTATTTGTCGTTTTCGAGAAAGTAACCTATAGGCCTCTTTTCTGAAAATGACAAATATTACACATAATGCATTGTTTTAATGGTATATTACTGTTTCAACGGAAAACGGTATTTTACTGTGTAAATTTGTTTCGTTTTTTACAGTTATTTTTAGAGTGTTGGAAAGAGATGTCCAGTGGTCTGAATGAAAATCTTGCTGATATGAAATATGAACTGATATGTAAATGTATATAAAACTTTACAGTGCCAGATATTACAAGAAGACTGGATGGCTGTTAAATGCATGTAAAACAATAATACTATATCTGCATCCTAAACAAAAACAGTACTATTATATCACTTAAATATATGTTGTAAAAATTATTTGGTTTTTGTCAGCAAGGCTAAAAATGTGCTTTGTGATAAAACTTGGTGGTTTTATTCAAATCAAAAATATGAATTATGTAAAGACAGACACCCACGTCACTTTAATGAACAAAATATCTGGTGACATCTGGTATAAGGTGACAACTGCAACATTTTACAGCACATCATATTCAAAGAATTTATATTGTATTCTTTAAAATAAATATCAAACCATGCAAATAGTATGGTACATTTTGTTAGCTGTCCTAGGTTTTCAGGCAGCAAGGTTGGTGAATATATTGAAACAAGCGTGCAAAATGTAAATGTTGAAAAAAATCAATAGCTGTGTTTTAGTTCATCTGTGTTTTGAAAATCACAGAGCTGTCAGTGTGCTGGTAAAACCCTCAGACCCCTGGAGCCCAAGTGAGGGGTTCAAGATCCATTGGTCTGGATGCATGTGTGTGTGTGGTTGTCAGCTGCGGTTATAAATGTAGAGTTAGTGTGAGGGATGAGTCGAGCTGTCTGTGTAGAGTGATGCGGGCAGGGCGGCCCGGCTGCTGACTCCATTCTAATGACAGAGAGGGTAATGACAGAGCCCCAAACAGCAGGAAGAGGAAGATCAATCTACAGCCTGAGATAGAGAGATGGAAGCGAGGGGAGGGACATGGCGCAAAAAACAGGGGAGCGAGATTTCTATTACATTCGCTCTCTGTGTGTTAGCTTGCCCGTGAGCATGTCTACCCCCTCCGCCTCGCTGTGGCAGTCAGCCCACGCCGCACATTAAAAACACAGCGGATCAATAACTATTAACACTCCTCAGCAGAGTCACACCGCTCACATGTCCCTCTCTCCCTCCACTCCTGCTTCTTTCTCCATTTCTCTCTGTCCGTGACACTGGCCCGGCTCGCAGGCTGATGGGAGCGCGCCTGGGGTCAGTGGGAATTGAGAAACGTAGGGAAGGAAGGACAGAATAACGAGAGGGGTGAAATGAAACGAGATGGGAGTTACTAAACAGCTGCCTGAGCAAACAACACACATTCCTCTTTCTCAGTCTGCTGTTTTTCCTGGCACTGCCACTCATGCAAAAAAACAAAATATAGGCCCATCAAAGGATATCAAAAGTCTGAATGCGGTAGGGGGAAAAAAGTCTGAGAACACATTGAAAATCTGGGATTCTCCCAATATTTTCCCAAATACCTGTTATGCTGATAATCTGTATGAAAATTTCTATTCGATTATATGAGAATGCCAAATAGAAGCACTCAACTGATCACCCGTCTAAAAACGGACTGCAGACTCATGTATATACAACAAATACAATGAAAAAAAAAATGCTAACATAAAAATGGTAATAACTAAATTCTAAATTAATTATTTGGTTTTATTCAAGTCAAAAATATTATTTAACATTGCTAAATACATTAATTTATACCAGCAAAACTGATATTTTTATGGGTTAAATCAGGTAGAAATAGCTATTTAAGGTAACAACTGCAGGTTTCCACTTTTTTCAATACTCACTTTCGCCATCGATAACATCTCCCTCCCGAGGAAGAAAACTGCATACAAAAACAACAACAACAACATTCTGAGTGATTAAAAGGGAAGGAGTTTCTGAGAAAGAGAGCGAAAGATAAACAGACTGAAAAAAAAAGAGAAAAACATAAAATTAGATGCAATTTGGGTACATTTATGGTTAATTGTCCTTTGGGACATGATTTGGTCTACAGATCTAAACATTTAGCTGCATAATAAAGACTCAGTCAGCAACAGGAAAACCAAAAACTAAATTATTACCAGCACAAGCAGCTGATTATTTCCAGTAGCATTTATATCACATACTGAAGTCTCACCTGATCAGGAAAAAAAATGGTCACCTAGTGTGAGATCAGCAGGATGCTGAAAAGAAGACTTTTTAGATTTGAACCTATAATGGTCAAACGGAAGCATTGCCATATGTGCCTAAATGTGCACAAAATTTTATATTTATAACTTCATTTGAAAAGGTTACTGCTGACCATTTAAGGAAACATATTTTCCTACACTCTAAAAACTAATTCAGGGGACCTTTAGTCATTATTTAAATATATATATTGTTGTGAAATAAAAAATCAAGTTCTGAAATGCTGTTAGACTTTTTACTTGTAATTGTTATTTTATTGAGCTTGGATGACACACAAATTATGCCTATTGATTCGATATACTATCATGACTTGTCATAGTTTAACATTTTCAGTTAATCAAAAATGTATTTAATTTTAAGTTCTGTTAATGCAAAATACAATCTGATGACGTGTAAACGTGTTTCATTGTTTTGTGTTGTATGAACACTTCTTTTAATTTAGACGAACTTAAGTTAAGTGAAACTGGGCTGGGATTTATATTTCCCATCATGCTTTGCCCATGGCACTTGAAAGGGAAAGTAAATGCTAAAATTAAGTGTTATATAATGTTTTTTGCATAAGATTAATGGTAAGGGAGATTTAGCAGTAATTAGGGTTTTGTTATGCTAATTTAGAAGAGTTAATGTGTTAATGTGGGTTTTTGGAGAGTTACCATCATGGTGACAAGCGGTGCTTGGTAAGATCGTGTTACGTAGAAATGCATTTTTATTGTGTCCAAAAAGCATCTTCACCTTGCTTAAAACGTAATGTTGGATCATCTTAAATAGTTGCATTCATGTTGACAATTATTAAGTTTGTTACCTAGAAATGTGTTTTTATTGTGGCAAAAAAACATCTTCACCTTACTTAAAACATTATGTTGAATCAACTCAAAATATTGCTTTGAATTAATGTAATTCTCCCAATTGGCCTAAGTTAAAAATTCTAGTGGAAAACATTAACATATTTTTTTTTGTTGAACCAATGTTTTATTTTTTAGAGTGTACCTCATGCCCAAAGCACCAGTGCAAAATACTGACCTGTTGGGGGACATACAGTCAACCAATATCAATTTTAGTGGCTGATTCTAAAACTATTAACAGCTATCCTAAATATGCGGTTTCATTCACCAGTGCCAATATTTTTTTTGTCTTACTACTAACCCTATTTTAACTGTCATGGTAATTATAGAATTCACTTACAGATAACAGAATCCTGGTAGTATCACATAATGCTTTAATCACACATTGTTAGAAAAAAACAAACAAACAAAAAAACAATAATAACCCAGGTTATTTCTATATTAAAGGCTCACTATGTAACTTTTGGCCCTCTAGCAGTTAAAAAACAAAACTGCATGCATTTTGCAGAAGAACATTGTTTTGGTTGTGCTTTGGCTCTGCGTGACTGTGCGGATGAATATGGTTATCCTACTGCTCATAAAACTTTCACTACTAGGCTGAAGAGATTTAACCAGTTTAGATGGAAAGGATCTCAAGCTGAATAGCTGAAGACGTTACTCTTTTACGTTTACCCATTAATAGACATGGTACTTCCTTGAAAATAAATTCCAGCACAGCACTACAACATCCATAATGAAATGAGCCTTCACAATAGATAATGCTTTACAATGAACTCTGTTGGAGAGCTAAATATGGCATTTTCTCTGTTCAATAAAATACCTTACCTGTTGAGAAATAAAACTGCCATCTCCACATCACTTTTACAATATTTGCAGGTGGTGAGTAATAACTTCTTTAAATGAATCTGTTTGAGATCGAATTAATGCTAGAATTTCTTCTATAAATTACGGACATGGCATTAGAGGACTAATTCTAATTTTCCTCAGTTATTTTGATTTATTTCCAGATTAAATCAAATGCTTGTTCTGACTAACTAGAGCACATACGCACATGCACACTCTTCAGAAATGGTGCTTTAAATCTCTTGACAAACTAAAATATAGAAATGACATTTGTATATATTCGAAATAAAAATTTACATTGTACTTAATGTCAGCTTGCTTATTTTGCTCAAGATAAGGATTTATTAAGTCCACATGTCATAAAAACAGGAAACTATGCTTCTAATCACAGCTCGAGAGCTGTCGTTCCAACCACAAAAGTTTGCGATGCAGTTTGTTCGAATGTACATTTGAACGATGGTTTCGGGAAACACCAAATCGTTGAACTATGTAAGTAACGACAGAACTTGCGATGTTAGTTGGCTAACAATGCTTTTGGGAAACGCACCCCAGTGCCGCTCCCACACCATATACCCATCAAAGTAGCCGGAGAAACTTTTCTCTATTTATGGATATGACAAGACACACACAGGCAAGTAACGTATTCATGCAATTTCCTGCAAAAACCATCCCAACAGGTCTAAAATACATAAAACACTTATAATAGGCTTACCATAGTGAACCAGGGTATGACAAAAACACATTTTGGAAGAAGTATTGATGATGTATTGACTTATTATTTAAATTGTGTTAATTGACCCTTTGCCGGGAGTTTGATTGACAGGCAATCTCACCAGTCATAACGCCGAATCTTCCGTTGTCCGACAAAGCTGTCAGGGGAGTTAGTAGATTAACGTTGTGGACTTGAACTTGAAAAATGGTGTGTACTGACGTCTTTCCGCGGTTAAAACAACATTCGATCTGATGTTCAATTTTGAACAAAAAAAGTTACATAGCCTTTAAAATACATTATAGACTCAACATGAAGTAGGTTGACTCTGGAGCATGGAGAGAAACAAAGTGTGTCTTCATTCCAGGTGGCTCCAAAGCAACTGTCTCCACAATTGGTACACTGTAAATTACTGTGTTTGTTAAGTAATGAGGCGGCCAATTAACTGTGACCGCAGATTAATGAAGTCATGGCCTCTATGGACAAATTTCGGAGCAACAGTTTGTAAAAATGTATGACGGCATCCAGCTGTCAAACATCTCCAGAGTGAATCAACACAAAGGACCATGTGACTTTTGGCGCTTTGAACAACAATACCTTTAATCATTCTGGTAATATAAAACCACACTTTCCCATCTCAGACCAGTCATTACACTAGGCCGTGTGTAATTTGTCTCTTTCATTAGTGAGATGGGGCTTCAATGAAGTTTTTCAGTGTTGTACAGTCTCTATACAAGACCTCCCTATCTCATGTCAACTGAGGTCTCCTAATGGCTCTGTGTGTGTATATCAGCCAAACACAGACTTCATTGTGTTCCCTCAACTGTGCTTTATCTGAGCCCAAACCTGGAGGATCATAACAGTTTTGCCTGCTTGAGCTCTGGGCTTTGACTGCTCTGAATGGGTGGGTAATGGGATGGAGGGGGAGGAGGGGTCCCAGCGTGATACAGGACATGAGCTGAATACCTCAATACCTGTCAGGTGTACGGTGACATTGCAACATTGTTTGGGGAGGTTCAGATTGATTTCGGATAGCCTGGCCGGAGCGGAGGGGGCTGATGGGAATTGTGTGATTGCCAGATCGTCAAATAAAGCCATTGGTTTCATCTGTTGTCATGCCAACCTGGATGGAAGAGAAAAGAGGAAAATAAAGTGAAAAGTGAAACACAGAACTGAAAGATAGGGGGTAAGTCACTACGAATGACTGATGATTGCTGATGTGTATTTGCTGTTTATGTTGTTTTAGAGCCTGATTCAATAAGAGAATTTTGCAAATCAGTTAATACTGCAAACACAACCCAAAATGTCATCTAAATGCAATTTACTAAGTGCAATTATTCATCTTGAAGTCTGGTTCTGAGTGCTGAGTTATGCCAGATACTGCAGACATCCACAATCTGCCATACTTTACTGTGACTGGCACTCGACTACTTTCAAACAGAATTCTTGGTTACACTTTGATGGTCCCCTTTAGACATTCTGTTCACTATAAGTAATGTTGCAAATATGTCAACCAGGGCTTGACATTAACACCTGCCAACCCACTAAATGCAGGTGGATTTCAGCAGTGGCGTGTAACGCAGTCACTCGTACTAGCCACTTTGGCGGGTTAAATTTTATGTATAATATATACATTTTTCAATAGTCATCTGAAATAATAAGCTAAGTACAATGTAGAGTTGTAAAAAATATTGATTTTCAATGCATATTGATCATGAAATATCTGAAATGCTTCCAGTACTCCTTTCCTGCAGAATAGATAAACAATACCAGCTGCTCTTTTTTGCTCTCTCATCTCTCCGACAGCAAGTTGACACACAAACCCGCCTCCCCTCACTCACTCGTTTCATTTGCTCAGGATGAATATTGTTGGTGTTACAGGCCGTGGGATTGTATGTATTGCGCATACTTTTACTCATTCCCATAGATTTTGTGCTCACACCCAAAGTGCGCACACATAAAGCCGCCTCTCAGTAATAAATTGAGTTATTTTTCGCTGCTTATTGTGCTCAAACAGTCAAGTACACACAAAACAATGACAAAATGCCAGTCTTGGTGAGTATTCACGCAAACACAGTCAGTTATGTTTTAAGTGAACATAAACAGTTGAGAAAGAAAAAGCATGTGTATCAGTATAATGGATCCGTGCGTCAGGTCTTAAAGTGATAGCAGCCTAATATACCTGCTGACAAATTATGAGATAATATTAAAAATATCTATATGGCAGTTTTTTCCCATGGTATCGAAGTCAAAATTGTGGCCAGTGAAAATGCTGAGTGGTTAGTAACTTTGGAAAACCACTAGCCCCAGTGGCTGGTGAGCAAGAAAGTTAAGCCCTGATGTTAACTAACTCTCATTACAGTTTTAGTAGACTGTCTGCTTAATATCTACTAACACTTTATTTTGACTACCCTAACTTTGCAAGTACATGTCAACTTATTCTACTAACGCTATACCCCCACCAGTCTAATAAAACACAACTAATACTCCAATGAGAGTTAGTTGACAGGTAGGTGAAATGTTACTTATAGTGAACTGAATGACTAAAGGGGGACCTTTAAATTAAAGTGTAACCAAATTCTCTAATATATAATAAAGAATAAATACAGCAGACTTCACTTAAACTGGTAGTTAGTCTAAAAAGAAGCAAGTGTTGAATCAAGAGTTTGTGTTGAACCATGTATTTGTCGCAAAATGTTTAAAGCAGAATGTAGGTTCCTTGCCACAGTTGTTTTTGGCTTGCACACTAGGGGACTAAATATATCATGTACTATGTACAATGTGTTATGTAAGTATTATGCCATGACTTACAATTATCTCCTTAGTTAAACTGCTTAGGTGTGGGTGAAATGATATAATTTGAAGCCTGCCATCTATATGCATCATTTACCTGTGACAGTGATACACATGACCAAATGATGCTTGTCATAAATTGTTATAAATGGAACAAAACCTAAATCCTTATCACATAATCCTCAATATCACCAAATGACAAATCTCAAACCTACAACTACTCTAAGTGTATCCAACATTACCTACATACAGTACACTCCAGTAGACGTAAAGCAATATTTACAGTATAGTAAATCCAACTCTGTATAATGTAAACTTTATTATCACCCAGCTCTAATGCACTTTAAGGCATGAGGATATTAAGATATTGTAAACTGTAACATTATGATTTTCTGTAAAGCTGATTTGAAATAATGTGTATTGTGAAAAGTGTTATACAAATAAATTTGACTTGACTTTTCTAGGAGAGACAGAATAAGTAATTCAGTGTGGATTAAATAATAAATTAATTTAATGAATAAATAAATAAATAACTTCCCAGGGAAGTCTTTTAACTAATCTATAAAGAGACGCAAATCTTGGCAGAGAAGTGTCACAATCACAACTCAAGTGTGTGGAGAATGAGGTCCATTAAACAGCCTCCATTAAGGGCCGTGTCCATGTGTGAGGTGCGCCGTGTCCTCTCCCTCTCTCTACATGTGAGAAGTGTGCTACTGATATTGAGATGCTAATGGCTTCAGGACAATTATCTCACCATTTGAGCAAATGGACTCAGCCATGCGTGTGTGTGATCGCCTGCGCCGCCGTCTCAGAGAATGTGAACGGCTTCCATGAATATGTAACTACATCAGACTCCATCTTTGTCACAGAGGGTCATTATGGAAGCAAAAGCTCCACAATGAGATCTTTATATTGGGGCAGCCAAAGAACAATATAGAGATGGATCCACTGTATCTGGTGTTAACCATTCATTTTATGAATCGTGGGTATGTGTAATGTGCATGAAAGCAGCAATCAAACATTTGGTTAAGGACAGTTATGTTGCTATTTTGGATTCCGGATTAAAATTGCTCCTACTAAGGGATGTACTGTAACACGATGTACTTTAACTTGTCCCACACAATGATGGCTCAATTCTCATGCTTAAGGAGAGGCAGGCTTTAATTTAAAGCTGCAGTCTGTAAGTTTTGCCTCTTTGTCGCCATCTCGGTTTGAAACCAGCAATTGCAGTTATTTGCGGAATTATCATCTTTACGTGTGTTGTGCATCAGCACAGCTCCTCAGCGTGGATGAATCTAATGTTTGCTGTGACCGCACCGGTGTTGATACTGTACTTCGGAATCACAGATTCTACATCTTGGAAGTATGACCAAAATAAGAATTTTCATTGGAAAATGTCATCTGAACAAGTAACTAACATGTCTGCCACTTTTGTTCTGACCAAGTACGAAAAAAGCGTTACATTGAATGGTCCCACTTTATTTTAAGTGGCCCTAACTACTATGTACTTATATAAAAAAAATAAGCACAATGTACTAATTGGGTTCATATTGAATTGCAAAACACTTTTGCTGCTATTGAGGTGGGATACAGGTAAGGTTAGGGAAAGCTTTGGTGGTATGGGTAGGTTTGAGGGTGGGGTAAGGTGTAAGGGATGGGTCAACAGTGTAATTATAAATGTAATTATAGAAATTAATTACAGATGTAATTGCATGCAGGTGTTTTTAAAATATAAGTAAAATGTAAAAACATGTATGTACACAATAAGTGCATTGTATCAAATGATTAATTTAAATGTAAGTACATAGTAGTTAAGGCCACTTAATATAAAGTGGGACCTCAATTTCTGTAGTCACTCCACAGTCCAAAGTCTTTTGCTTTTGACTACGGGTGAATCTCCAGCTGTCACTGATGATTGTCATTTGGACCTTTCTGGATTACAATTTGCCATCAAAATGATAAGTTTAATTATTCCAGCTGCTGTGAGAAAAGGCTATAAATGATCCGTCACCAGCATCATCCTCACATGCCATATAGCCTACTAGCTGGGTATCCTTTCTGTTTACAGACGTGATGTGATGACGCAAAGACGAACGGCTGCATGCTCGAATTTCCAGTGGAAACCCACCAGTACCGATTTTATTATTAAACATTATTACAAGCTTACCGTTGTGAACTGGGCTAAGGTAAGGAGATTGTTTTGAACACTGGCTGGTCATGTACTTGCTCAGTAAACTGATTTTGTATAATTTTTAACCAAAAAAGGTTACGGACTGCATCTTTAATCTGAGATTTAAAAAAAATGGTAACACTTTATTTTACAGTGTCCTTATTATACATGTTACATGTACTTACTATAGTAATAGTATTAATTTTGTACAATTACAAACATCTAACCCTAAAACAAACCCTAACCATATAGTAAGTACATGTTGTTAAATAATATTACTCAGTACTTATTTGTGAAATTAACAATGACACCTAAAAAATAAATAAAATGTAATTAATAAATTGTAACCAGTTAAACAACAATCTGGCAGACAATAAAGCTATGATTTCCACACCAAGCAAAGTCAGAGGTCAGAGATCACTCTTCCGCCGGAGCTCAACTCTTGTACGGCTGTCTGCCGGAAGCCAGTTATTATAGTTTATAAAGTTTTAAATATGTATATTTTTCTTACAAAAAGCCATCGCTTCGCATCGCCAAGGCCTTTATTAACCCCTGGAGTCGTATGGATTACTTTTATGATGGATGGATGTGCTTTTCAAAATCTCAAGCCCCATTCATTACCATTATAAAGTTTGGAAGAGCCAGGATATTTTTAAATATAACTCAGATTGTGTTTGTCTGATAGAAGATAGTCATATACACCTAGGATAGCTTGAGGGTGAGTAAATCATGGGATATTTTTTTTATTTTTGGGTGAACTAACCCTTTAACTTAGAACGAACTAGCTTAGCTCAAACAAAATGTACAAACAGCATTTTATTAGATTCAAAAAGAGATGTGTGTGTGTGGTCTTGATAAACCTTACGTTATGGGGACAAAATGTCTACAGAAAGATGGCAAAATCCAAAGTCCTTGTCCTTGTAGGGTCATTTTTGGTCCCCATGAGGAAAACCATTTATAAATCATACTAAGTGATGTTTTTTTGAAAATGTAAAAATGCTGAAAGTTTTCTGTGATTGGTAGGTTTAGGGTTAGAGGCTAGAATATATAGTTTGTACAGTATAAAAATCATTTTGTCTGTGGAATGTCCCCATAAAACATGGAAACCCATGTTGTGTGTGTGTGTGTGTGTGTGTATGTGTGGGCATGTTTTTGTGACATATCAGGACACAAATGTGTATAATGACATGGGTATGACATAGGTATTACAAGGAGAGGGTGATTTATGAGGACATTCCCCATGTCCCCACTTTTCAAAAGGCTTATAAATCATACAGAATGAGTTTTTGTGAGAAAGTAAAAGTGTGCACAGTTTCCTGTGATGGTTAGGTTTAGGGGTAGGGGTAGTGTAGGGGGATAAAAAATACGGTTTGTACAGTATAAAAACCATTACGCCTATGGAATGTCCCCACAATTCACAAAAACAAACGTGTGTGTGTGTGTGCGTGTGCGTGTTCTTGTTTATATTACATCGTGGGGACCAAATGTAGCGGGATAGAATATACAGTTTGTACAGTATAAAAACCATTACGCCTATGGAGAGTCCCCACTAAGATAGCAAAACAAACCTGAGTGTGTGTGTGAATGTGTGTGTGTGTGTGTCTGGGGCAGGGGATTCCCAGGTTTTTGGACTCTGAAATCTCACTGCAGCCTCTATACTCAACATGTGTGTCTGTGTGTGTGTGTGTCGGCACGGACACAATGGTTGTCGTCACGTAGTCTGGGCTAGTAATGTGCTGAGAGAGAAGGGAAAAAAAAGAGATTGTACATGAAGATGAGAGCAGGTTGACTCTTACAATACTCTCATTTAGAGCGCTGAGCCTTCCAGGCTCACAGGCCGTCAGCCCCTCTGTCTACAAGCCTCAGCCCCAGGACCGGATCTCCACCCTGGGGACAGACAGACCGCTGACGCCCCCTCTCCACACATGAATCACACACTGCCGCTGAAGCTTTCAATCCTCCAAAGACATGCTCAGGGCAAAGAGAGTTAGATAAGAGATGGCCTAAAATAAGGAACCCGACATAGAGTATTACATGGTCTAGTTGCTGATCTTCATTGCACATCAAAATCAAGAATTTTTTTTTTTCAAATTAGTGTGTTGAATAAACTACCCAGTACTTTTCATGCATTTTGCCTTTTTATTTGGACATATACTGTATAAAGAGAGAGACACAGAGAGTCTTGGTTTCACACAGCTCACCCATTGACCACCCAAATGATACATAATGCACAATAAAAAATGGCAAGAATTTTCTTGATCCAGCAAGCTCAAATCTCATTTGGGAGACATTACACAGCTCCCAGACTCTTTTTACCAGTGTTTACCAGTTCTGGAAGCAAGTTTGGATTTACAAGGTGACTGTATTTGACAAAGTTTTCTAGATTAGAGTTCTGTTCAGTTAATAGGATTAAAGGTACCATATATGTAAGAATTTTGGATTCAAATATCCAAAAACCACTACAACAGGTTTATATATTTTGTTAACTTTTGTATTTACATTATCCCAGATGTTTCCAAGAATGTTTAAATCCAGAGAAATAAGTCATTTTGGTAACACTTCAGTATAAGGAACACCTATTCACTATTAACTTCAACTTTTGCCTCAATTAACTCCTAATTTACTGCTTATTAATAGTTAGTAAGGTAGCTTTTGTAGCATTCAAGTTTTGGTATTGGGTAAGATTAAGGGATGTAGAATAAGGTCATGCAGAATAAGGCATTAATATGTGCAGAATAAGGCATTAATATGTGCATTATAAGTAATAATAAACAACTAATATACTTGTAATATACAAGCTAATAAGCAACTAGTTAAAAGTGAGAATTGAACCCTAAAATAAAGTGTTACCGTCATTTTTACGACACGGACCGTGTCCGTGCATCGCTTATCAATGATATCATACCTGCGTTATCCACGATTTCCAGTTTTATTTTGTAGAAACCATGGAAATGGAAACACCAGAGACGCTTAAATATATTATATGTTTTATTAAGGGAACAACTGTTTGGATACATTTATAGACAGAAAATTAATCATTGTTATCAATCGTTCTTATTGTTTAAATCTCGTTTTCTTGATTTACCACGAGTACCATATTTTACTGTGACTAATATCAATCTAGCTTACTGCAGTGTGCAACAAATATCTCATAGCAGCGAACGCACAGAGTAGTGTTATAATATCATTTTCAACACACTCAAATGTATCTAATATGATAAAACAGCGCTGCTTTACCCCACATACGCTTGACTGAAAGAAGCGGAAACGCTCGACTGTGACATAATGAAAGCTCCTGTCTCTTATTAGCAATCACTTCCGCGGCCTCGTTCAGCTCTCACATCACTCGCCCTGCTCTGCTCTGCTTCATACTACAGTAACGTTAATAATCTCATCCATGAATATGATTTCTGCCCGAGTCCCGATTCTTCTCCACCGGCTGTGAGGTGAAGACGACATCTCCCAAGATTCTGTGCTCAATCTTGGCGAGATGTCTCAAGCTA
>RJVU01051266.1:140111-167608 GCA_003731715.1 Anabarilius grahami | reverse complement strand
TGTTCTTGAATGGCCCAGCCAGAGCCCTAACTTAAACCCAATTGAGCATCTCTGGAGAGACCTAAAAATGGCTGTCCACCAACGTTTACCATCCAACCTGACAGAACTGGAGAGGATCTGCAAGGAGGAATGGCAGAGGATCCCCAAATCCAGGTGTGAAAAACACTTCCCCAAAAAGACTCATGGCTGTTGTAACGGTGGTACCCAACAACAAAAAGAAAAATGTCCGTCGGGGGAATCAAACCCGGGTCCTCAGCGTGGTAATGCTAAGTGCTAACCACGAAACCACATTAGCTCTTGTAATAATGGCTGCTCGCAGTCCTAAGTTGACTCATAGTCCCCAAAACCAAGTCGGCAGCACGGGTGGTGTCTAAGTGACTCGGGTACATCGGCGTCGTCAGCCTGTCTTTTTTCTTTTTTTCTTTTTATGCACCACCAAGCAGACGAATTTTAGGAATATAGTACAACTCTCCAGTTCAGTTCCCAAACCTGATGAAGAGCATTCACCGGCCGACGACAACGCCCGCTAGCGACAGGCTAAACAGGTAGCACCCCACCTCCTCGCCATGATTCCCGGAAACGTATAATCCACTCGCAAGGACTGCCTCCAAAGTATATTTAGAAAAAACTGTACCTGCAAATAAAATAATATAACTAATGAAATAAAAAGCCACTAAAATGTTCTTAGAGTTTTTCATGACTGTTTCTTAACACTTATGTATACTTTTAGAAAAAGCACTATGTAATAATGTCAAATAAAGTGTTACTTTAAAGTACATTTTAAATCATGCTACATCTTTAGTCATGCTTTAAATAAATAAACTTATTTTGATGTGTTGACTAATATACTTTACTGCACGTGTAAAGTACCTGAACATAATTGTAAAATAATTAATAATTAATATTATATATGTGTATGTATGTATATATATATATATATATATATATATATATATAAAAATGCTACTTCCTAAAAAAATATTTTTATATACATGACATTTAATAGAAATTACATTAATGAATATTTAAGTTTACCATGAATTCTCATCAGTACATTCAGCCGTACACTTTAACCATATTTCAAAGACAACAGAATTATGAAATATAAACTACATACACAACATAATAAATGTATACATACTGTATAAAGATGTACGTAAGTACTCAAAAGTTCAGCTCATTTAATTTAATATACGCTTAAACTGCAATTTTTCATTTAGTTACATGTAATTACAATTTACATGTATTTAATTGTAATTCACATGTAATTAAGTGTCCGAAAACACTGCATTCAGCTTGCAGAATAAGCATATTCTTTTAAATTATCTTTTTTTAGTAATAAGGATTACACTTTAATGAAAGTTACTTGTAATTATGCATAATTTACTGTTATTAGTAAGTACATGTAGTACGGCACTGTAAAATAAAGTGTAATAAGTACTATTTTTATTAGTATTAGTACTATTTTTATTAGTATGTACATTATATGGACAAAACAACAACAACACCACCACAGACTTTTCTCTAAATATCTTCTTTTATGTTTGGTAACCAAACAGTTTTGGTGTACATTACCTTCCACCGTATGGACAAAAACACTGACACATTCAAAACACCTTATTTTATGTTCCAAAAAAAAATAAAAAATAGAAAAAAGAATTTTTGGCTGCGCTATCCCTTTCAGTCGACTGAGTTTTGAAAGAGCAACCTCTCAGCAAATAAACTGTTCTGAATCAAAGGTAAAAGTGCCCTGAGGTCAAGAGGTCATTAGGGGTAAATCAACTAATACAGTAAATCTCATCCGTGCATCTTCACTGATTAGCAGAACATAAAATGTAGACCTACTGATGAGGGCACATGTATATCTACATCTGATGTGCTTGTCTCTCTCTCTCTGTGTGTGTGTGTGTGTGTGTGTGTGTGTGTGTGTGTGTGTGTGTGTGTGTGTANCCTCCAGACAGTGCTGAGAGTGTCTTTTAAAACCTCTGTGATTACCAGCACCTGTGCGGCCCACCATCTCAACCAATCAGGTCACTCCGTTGTGGCTAAACACGCAACCGGCTCATCAATATCTAGAAAGACGTGATGAACCTCTTCCGTCCTGGTGGAGGAAAGACTGAATCCTTGATTGTGCAGCTGTTACTACACTGCTGACAAGGGCCATGACCCACATCTATCTAGATAGTCTCCCTCATTCAGTAGACCATTTTCTAGGAAAAAAGACCAAACCATCTTATTTGCCAGTTAGCTGTGCTAGAATCAAAACAGTAAGAAAAGCCACACCCATGCTATTTCCAAAAACGTGCTTTTGGAGAGAGCGATAAACCTCATTTAAAGGGCTAGTTACCACAAAAATGATGTTATAACCCTCAGATCTATTGTGTTCAGTTCAAAAAAGACGTGTCAAGATGTGGTACACCAGGTTTGACATCGATGTCATTGCTTCTTGCATTTCTTGTCATTGACGTCCAACAAAGTGAACAAAATATGATAGCTACGGCAGAATACTTTGAATGAATAACAAAATTTCAGTCTGTTCCTCATACAAAGCTTCCCATATGACTTGAGAAATACAGTACCGGTCAAAAGTTTGGAAACATTACTATTTTTTATGTTTTTGAAAGAAGTCTCTTATGCTCATCAAGACTGCATTTATTTGATAAAAAAAAAGAAGTTCTGTACAGTAATATTGTGAAATATTATTACAATTTAAAATAATGGTTTTCTATTTTAATATATTGTAAAATGTAATTTATTCCTGTGATGCAAAGCTGAATTTTCAGCATCATTACTCCAGTCTTCAGTGTCACATGATCCTTCAGAAATCATTCTGATATGATGATTTAATACTCAGTTATTATCAATGTTGGAAACAGTTTTCTTTTTATTTTTTTTTTTTACCTGTGATACTTTTTTTAGGATTCACTGAAGAATAAAAATGTAAAAAAGAACAGCATTCAAAATAGAAATATTTTCTAACAATATGTCTTTATTATCACTTTTTATTACACATCCTTACTGAACAAAAGTATTAATTTCTTCCCAGAAAGAAAGAAAAACAACAAAAATTACTGACCCCAAACATTCAAACGGCAGTGTATATTGTTACAAAAGATTACAAAAGTATCACAGGTTATAAAAAATATTAAGCAGCACAACTGTTTCCAACACTGATTATAAATCAGCAGATTAGAATGATTTCTGAAGGATCATGTGACTGAAGACTGGAGTAATGATGCTGAAAATTCAGCTTTGATCCCAGGAATAAATGATATTTTAAAGTATATTAAAATAGAAAACCATTATTTTAAATTATAATAATATGTCACAATTTTAGTGTTTTTTCTGTATTTTTCATAAAATAAATCCAGGTTTAATGAGCATAAGAGACTTCTTTCAAATACATTATAAATAGTAATGTTTCCAAACTTTTGACCGGTACTGTATATCACCTTTACTGAATGAAAAAGATCAGCTTCACCATCTTTATTTGTGTTCCACTGAATAAAGAAAGTCATACAGTTTTGGAATGGCATAACGGGAGTAAAATATGACATAATTTTCATTTTGGCATGACTATTGCTTTTAAACCAGAAGCATTGTTTGTCCAGCTGAACAGGTTTGCTCATTAAAAATACTTTAATAAATCAGATCCTTAATGTCAAGCATGCCGGATAAGCCAGAGATCTATTATAAACACTGCGTGTGTCCTATCAAACTCAGGAGCCTAAAGTTTCAAGTAACCATCAGTCAGCCAAAGAAAACATTGGGAAATTACTTTTTATGCGTGTGTGTGTACTGTATATATCCAGATCCAGATAGAAATCGAGATCAGGAATGGTTTGTTGTCCAGAGCACTTGACTCATGGTTTTTACTGTAATACAGGATGCAGTAATTGCGTTACTCATATAGACGTGACTTGAAAGAGTTCAGAGTTGATGGTGTTTAGCCTTCTACCGCACTTAACATAAAGAACTAAGCAAGCTTTCATCTTAAAATAAGCTTCAGATAGGATGGACATAGTTAAAATAAATCTTTCTCCTCATACACAAAGGACTGGATTGAAATCGTGATTCCTCTCAGTGTGGAGTCAATTGAGAGGTTAGTAAGTGGTCTGCAAGAGTCAGCAGAGAGAAAAACATGTTGCTCTCTCTCTCTCTCTCCTTATTCTTTTGTGTGTTTTTTCTGTTTTTGCCATGAATCCAGAAAAACATCATCTTCACAGACCATTTCATAGAGCTACACCATCAGACAGGGTGGGGTGGACGGCCTATCTGCAGAACACTTACACAATCACGGTCGCCTCTCCATTGACCACACCTACACACACCGCTCTGATTATATTCACAAAACAAGTAGTGTTTTTCTCTGATATGAAAGGACAGTGAGATTTTAAGTCATTTCTGGATGTTAATGATTTTATGGATACTTATTATTTCTTGTGGAATGATAAGAGTAAACTGGAAAAAAAAATTTCATGTAAGAACATACTTGGCCCTTTATAATGCCATTTGAGTCTTCATGATTCACTACTGAAAAGTCAGATACTAACCATAAGGTAATGCGATTCTATTCATCAAAGGATCATAAAAAATATAAATCATTGTTTCCACAAAAATATGAAACTGTTTTTAACATTGATAATAATCAGAAATGTTTCTTGAGCAGCAAATCAGCATATTAGAATAATTTCTGAAGGATCGTGTGACACTGAAGACTGGAGTAAAGATGCTGAAAATTCAGCTTTGATCACAGGAATAAATTAGAATTTTCTTATAAAATAGAAGAACAGTTATTTTAAATTAAAATAACATTTCACAATATAATATTTTACCATATCATTTCATTTTTATGTATACTATATACCAGTGTATATATACCAAACATAATATAAACAAAATTTATATTATAATAATATATAATATATTATACTTATAGTGGTTCCTCAATGTGGTAGCTTAGGCCCTGATTCTTTGGGCCTGAGACTGGAGATTTTTTTTTATTTTATTTTTATTTTTTTTTAAATATCAACAGTAACTTTTTCAAATTGCATGTGGCTGTTTCCTGAGAATGGACCACTTAAATGGGCCAACCAAATGGACCAACCATTTTCAGTCTAGCAAGCCTGTCACATAAAAAAAATATGGCAAAGGAGATCTAAAGAAAGGTTTTCCTAAATTTAATATTTCCAAACATTCTCAAAATAACCACATTTTATCATAAAGCTGAAAGATTAGCATCTGAATTCTGCACATGGCTCAGATCCGATCACATTAATAACCCAGACGAGTGGATTGAGACGGGCACCACCACAGTAAAAGTAGCTGAGCTGAGAAGGTCAAAGGCTGAGGCCACTGATGAGAGCTATTTAGAAAGTGCTAAGGTTTGAGCTCCCAGTGCCATCAAACAATACTAGAAAAATCTCGGTGCCATGTGCAAAGCATTATTTGAGCTTATCCTTCTAGATGTTTATATGACGTGAAGATCAAGTTGTCAGGACAGCCATTTTTGTAGACAGGTATTATGTCACTGACAAACTCGTCAAAGTCTTCACTGGACCAAATCAAGATGAAGAAGATTTTTGAGGTGTTCAAAACCCCCCACCAGAAAAGGACTGGTTCAAGGGCTGACCCACCCGTCCGCCAAGCAAAATACTCCAAGACGCATGCAATTACAGTCTCAGTCAAAGGGCATGCACAATTTGCAAGCCTATTTACACAGCGGAGAACGCACCTCCCACCCTGCCAGGAATAGAACAGATCAAGATCGGACGATACAGATGCTTCCAACTGAATACAGCCTCAGTTTCACTGGAAATCAACAGTCCTCATCAAACAACAAGGCCACTGAACAGACAAGCGGGCAAATGAGGTTGAAGAAATATTAATGGTTGGAGAACATGCAAATGACGTGGTAAAATACATCAATTGGACGATTCCTTTTCACATGATTTTCTGAACATGTGGTCACAGTAGGAGCGTAAATGAGCTCCTGTGACTGTGCTTGAGTTGACAAACACACATGACTCGCAGGTGCCTCGGCACACGTTCCTCCAAATGAATCCATATGAGGGCATCTAAACAGCAAACAGCCTTCTGCTGTATAATATCCTTCCAACACCTGTCTGAGGTGAAGGCGGAACACAGTCTTGTGGATTTTCAGTGAAAGGTAAATCTACAGCACTTAAAGTTTTAGGCTAAATCAGAGCTTTTTCTAATTTCAATGTTCCATTCAGGGCTTGACATTAACACCCACCAACCCGCCAAATGCGGGTGGATTTCAACTCATGCTAGCCAGCCACTTTGGCGGGTTGAATTTTATATAAATTTTTCAAGTGTACAGGTGCTGGTCATATAATTAGAATATCACCAAAAGGTTGATTTGGAAAAAGAAATCTGCATCTCCATAAAGTTGGTCAGCAGCAGGAAGCATGAAGTGCTCTAAAACTTCCTGGTACACGGCTGCCTTGACCTTGGACCTCAGAAAAACACAGTGGACCAACACCAGCAGATGACATGGCACCCGAAACCATCACTGACTGTGGAAACTTTAAACTTTACTGTGGAAACTTTACAAGCAACGTGGATTGTGTGCCTCTCCTCTCTTCCTCCAGACTCTGGGACCCTGATTTCCAAAGGAAAAGCAAAATTTACTTTCATCAGAGAACATAACTTTGGACCACTCAGCAGCAGTCCAGTCCTTTTTGTCTTTAGCCGCTTCTGACGCTGTCTGTTGTTCAAGAGTGGCTTGACACAAGGAATGTGACAGCTGAAACATATGTCTTGCATACGTCTGTGCGTAGTGGTTCTTGAAGCACTGACTCCAGCTGCAGTCCACTCTTTGTGAATCTCCCCGCACATTTTTGAATGGGTTTTGTTTCACAATCCTCTCCAGGGTGCGGTTATCCCTATTGCTTGTACACTTTTTTCTACCACATCTTTTCCTTCCCTTCACCTCTCTATTAATGTGCTTGGACACAGAGCTCTGTGAACAGCCAGCCTCTTTTGCAATGACCGTTTGTGTCTTGCCTTCTTGTGCAAGATGTCAATGGTCGTCTTTTGGACAACTGTCAAGTCAGCAGTCTTCCCCATGATTGTGTAGCCTACAGAACTAGACTGAGAGACCATTTAAAGGCCTTTGCAGGTGTTTTGAGTTAATTAGCTGATTAGAGTGTGGCACCAGGTGTCTTCAATATTGAACCTTTTCACAATATTCTAATTTTCTGAGGTACTGAATTTGGGATTTTCCTTAGTTGTCAGTTATAATCATCAAAATTAAAAGAAATAAACATTTGAAATATATCAGTCTGTGTGTAATGAATGAATATAATATACAAGTTTCACTTTTTGAATGGAATTAGTGAAATAAATCTACTTTTTGATGATATTCTAATTATAAGACCAGCACCTGTAATCTTTTAAGAAAGGCATCTGAAATAACCTAAGTGCAATGTAGTGTTGTGAAAATATAGATTTTTTGATACATATCGATACTGAAATATCTGAAACCCTTCCAATACTCATTTTCCGCAGAACAGATACATGATACCAGCTGCCCTTTCCCGCTTTATCATCTCTCCGACAGTGAGTTGACACACAAACCCACCTCCTCTTACTCACTTGTTTCATTTGTTGGTGTTACAGTGGCTTGTTACAGAATATTGTTGGTGTTACAGGGCTTGAATTTCAGCATGGGATTGCGTGTATTGTGCATAATTTTACTCATTCCTGCAGATTTTGTGCTCACACTCAGAGTGCGCACACGTAAAGCCGCCTCTCAGTACTAAATTGATTTATTTTTTGCTGTGTTACAACCCGCATGGCTCAGAGCAGTGTAACAATTAACAGGGAGGCCACACGCAGATAAAATTATTCCAAAAAGTACATGTTTACTAAAGTAACAAATGAAAAAGTATAACATCAATTGCAAAAAAAAAAAAACTTATCAGATCAAGGTAATCCACAGCACCTGTCACTCAACTCCACCCTGCAAACACACAACAAAACAAAACCACATCTCGAGAATCTAAATATCAATCTGGACTATATAAAACAACTCCATTATTGCTCTGTACCTCCCTGGGCTCTGAAAAAGCCAACCATTATTTTGACTCTGACTCCTTACAAAAAGATAGAAACTCATCCAAATGAATACCAACAGAAATTCTAAGAGCTAAGGTGTTCGTTTCCACTACACAGAACTGCATTCACGGATGTGTCAAAGACCAGTAACAGTGTATCAGCAGCAGCAGTGATAGGAGATCAACAATATGGCATTCGAATTCCGGACCAAGGCGCTATCTTCATAGCTGAGGCTTGGGCATTACTCCTAGTTCTGGAAAATATTGAGAAGGGTCAAGAATGGAACTTTTTAATTGCCTCTGACTCAAAGCTTTGTCTTCAAGCATTTGAATCCTTAAAGACTGACCAACCCATAATTGTCGAAATTGTAACTAATTTAGATCTTTTAAAAAAGAAATCTTTAATATTATTTTTTGCTGGGTTCCAAGTCACATTGGACTGACTGGTAATGAGAGAGCAGACACAGCTGCAAGGAATAAACCCCAGTATAAAAAGAAGAATCTTTCATAACTTCAAATCAAGACACGACCAAGTCGTCTTCACTAGGTGCCGACAGGGTCACTCAAGACACATGGGTTTTTATTGACAGGCGAAGTTCCTCCTTTATGTCTCTTGTGTCAAGTTCCTTTGACTGTTAAACATATTCTGTTGGATTGTAATTTTTATGATACTGCTAGAAAATGCTTTTATTCAGAAAGATATTTACATGGAATATTTCAGAATCTATCACCCGAATGTATTTTAGATTTCCTATCTTATGTCAAGTTGAAATGTTTTATATTATGTTGTGATACTGACCTTGTGCTTAACATGTAAATATTAAGTTTTTAATGCCATGTTAGCATCAGGGATAAACAGACAAAGAACGTCACAACAAAACACACACAAAACAGAACACAATGCCACCTAGAGGCAGACAATTCAATTGAAGGAAAAGGAGCTACACTGGATCGTAACACCTCCCCCACTAATAACAGAGACTACTCAAAAGCCTGTTTCCACCAAAATTACTCTGAACAATTTGTCCCAGGAACTTTTTTCCCCCAGACCTGTTGCTGTCTGTGTTTCCATTGTGGTCTAAATTACCGTGAAGATTAGTCCAGTGACATAGGACTGTGCGCAACTTTCCAGTTCTGGCTGGATTTTGTCCTCCGCATATAAGCTTAATAAAGCCTGAACCTTGTTGTCAGTTCATTGGTCGTAATTTTTAAACTCCATTGTTGATTCAAATAGCAAACAACTCTTACTGCAGGCACAAAAACAAACTTTTAAAAATGGTGGTTGAAATAAAATGCTGCGTGAACTCAACCAATCAGCATGTTCAGTGCCCAAGTCCAACCCCTTGAAAGTTTCGGGGGTGGGAAAAGTACTACCTCATGAGCAGGGACTTTCTGAGGGGGAAATCTTCACCTGGATATTCATTTAGACACTGGTCCCTGCGATCGAAACACATTGAGTACCACCCCAAAGGCCTAATTCCTGGGAAAAGTTCCTGCACATGGAAACACAGCTAAAGTCTCTGGTCCAAACCCAAACAAAAACTACTCAAGTTTTTCCAAATTATCCATTTATCAATTGAGAATTAGGAACTAATCATAATATTAATTTACTGGTTTTTGACTAGCGGCATACTGCAGAGGTTGTAAGCGCAAAACAAAGAGTCATTTTCAGAATGTTTAAGAGCTACAAAAGATACAGTATAAAGATACACAAGAAAAAAACTCCCCTAACCTCTTCAGTGTGCCCACATGCAGCTCAACTGCAAAGCAGTCTACCTGCGTCCGACACACCAAACAAAAAAAACCAAAACAACAAAAAGCGTTAATCGCACTATGACATGGGGTTAACTTTAGCTCTATAAAGCAGTCTAAACCGCTTTTTTTTTCTATTAGTCAAGCCAATGCAACACAATGCCTTACTTACCCCAAATTAAACACCACCAATTCGAGCAGATTACTTGATTGGCTCACTTGACATCCCCGCTCCAACACCAGAGAAAAAAGAACAAAATTATTCCCATCTTAATATAAATCCGCGTAGCTCCCCCACCAAACCTAAATTCGGCCAACAATGACTCCCCCCCCAAAAAAGGAGAATACTACTGGTCGGTTAATCCCGGACGAGCCCCCAAATAATTACAACCCGCATGGCTCAGAGAGGTGTAACAATTAACAGGGAGGCCACACGCAGATTAAATTATTCCAAAAAGTACATGTTTATTAAAGTAACAAATTAAAAAGTATAACAACATCAATTGCAAAAGAAAACAAACTTTTAAGAATTACAAGAAAAACAAATAAGACAAAAGAACTTCTGGTGAAGGAGAGGCCTCAAGTCCAAATCCAAGAGACCACACTGGATGTCACTACCGTGACCTGTTGATCACAGGTAATCCACAGCACCTGTCACTCAACTCCACCCTGAAAACACACAACACAACAAAACACACACAAAACAGAACCCAACCCCACCTAGCGGCAGACAATCCAGTTGAAGGAAAAGGAGCTACACTGCGTCATAACAGCTGCTTATTGCACTTAAACAGTCAAATACACACAAAATAATGTCAAATTGCTGGTCGTGTTGAGTATTCATGTAAACACACTTATATTTTAAGTGAAAGTAAACAGTTGAGAAAGAAAATGCATGTGTAACAGTACAATGGATCCATGCGTCAGGTCTTAAAGTGACAGCAGCCTAATATACCTGCTGACAAATTATGAGATATTATTAAAAATATCTTTATGGCAGTTTTTCCCCTTGGTATCAAAATTGTGGCCAGTGAAAATGCTAAGTAGCTAGTAACTTTGGAAAACCACTAGCCACAGTGACTGAGCAAAAAAGGTAATGTTAAGCCCTGGTTCCATTGCATATGTGGAGTTTTCACAACACCACATTTAAAGGTGAATTCAGACAGACACTGACCAATGATTACATTACATTACTTCTCAGCCATAACACTGATTAAACATGTTCAACTGGCAAAAACAAGCAGCGACCAACACTAAGAAATGCTGACAGAGGGAACACACTGATCTGACAAAACCAGACAAACGTGTCTCTTGACGTCGGTCTGCGTTTGTCGGTGTGTGGAACCTTATGTTGGTGCAGTGTGAATTGGCTTTAAAAATTACGATTATTCTTAGTTGCTAGTCAAAACAGCAACATGTGGCAAACTTTCTTTGAGCACAAAGCAGAACGAGATGTTTTAAGGATTAGACCGCTTCCCCTCTGATTCGACTGGAGCAGGTCTGTCCCTTGAGAGGGGTGTAGAAAGGAGAGACCACCAGACCAGCACAGCTGCTCGCCAGCTCTGAGATCTAGCGGCCCTCTGCATTTCCTCCCCTCCTTGGGACGACAAGCTGCCCGGAGGGCACAGCGCACCAATAATAACAACATTCGCACAGAGAGCAGGTCAGCCCTGCCTTGACCTGCCATCAGAGCGCTGAGGTCTGGACAGAAGCCAGAGCCCGGAGAGAGAGAGAAAGAAAGAAAGAGGAAATGGTACCACAGTCACAGCACGAACACAAGCTACCGGAACACAGGGGCTCAGATCACTTCCTGTATTGTGTTGTCCTTCCTGTTTTAAATAAACTGAACAAAACAGCCTAAAGGGTTTCAACAATGACACCTTCTAAGATGAGAGGCACTCATTAAAGTCATTTTTAGGCAAGGTGCATCGGCTTTAAAAAAAATCCCATAAAAATGCATGAATCAGTCTCAGAATTATCTCACTACTTTGAGAACATTTTTCAAAAGATCTTTCTCCAAACTATGCCTTAATGCACAAATAAGGGTACATATCACATTTCTCTAGTGCTAAACTGATGGGATTGTTGCTAGGAGACCAAGGAAACATGGTTCCCACGGCAATAACCCTCCCAACACAACTTGGATTCATGCTGATGATGTCATCTTGGAGCTCTTTAGTTGATGTTACTCTGAAGAATCCTCAACAATCTGAAACTTTAGTATGTGTTATGCAACAATAACGGTTTCAAACAGTAATATGCTACACTGGTGTCACATGCCCTTATCAATATATTTTATATAATATTTTTAAAAGAAGTCTTTAATGCTCCCCAAGGCTTCATTTATTTGATAAAAAATACAGTTTCTATCTGTATATGTTTTCAAATGTAATTTTTTTCCTGTGATCAAAGCGGAATTTTCCGCATCATTACTCCAGTCTTCAGTGTCACATGATCCTTCAGAAAATCATTCAAATATGCTGATTTGCTGCTCAAGAAACATTTCTTAATATTATCAATGTTCAAAACAGTCATGCAGCTTCATATCTTTGTGGAACGCATGATACATGTTTTTTCTTTTTCTAGGAATCTTTGATGAATAGAATGTTCAAAAGAACAGCAAATAGAACTGTCACTTTCCAATTTTGATCAATTTAATGCCTCCTTGTTCCATAAAAGCATTAATTTATCTTAAAAAAAAAAATACTGACCCCAAAACTTGATCGGATTCTTATCACTTCTGATTCATTTCTCACATGGAAAATAGAAAGTCAAATGGAGCACATTGCATTGTGGGATACTGTGTCTTACACAGTGTGCTCTACTTGTAGACTATAGACCCTCTGTAGCCAAGCCCCATTTCAGCGCTGCGCTTGTTGTGTTCTGTCTTCAGGTTTGTATTTCCACAGCATGAAGGTAAGATCTTACGGATTTATGAATGAACCGTCCTGTTTAAAATCTTCCCAGTCTACTGACATTTGTTATGACCAGTGTTGGGGTAATGCATTACAAGTAACTTGAGTTACGTAATCAGATTACTTTTTCAAGTAACTTGTAAAGTAACACATTACTTTTAAATTTACAACAAAATATCTAAGTTACTTTTCAAATAAGTAATGCAAGTTACTTTTTCAAATGTATTGACTGACAGCTCTCCCGTCCTCATGTTGAGAGAAATAAAGTGCAGAGGTGTTGTGTGTGAACATGATGGTTACTGTAGTTCTAGACTAAATGTGAACATGCATTTACTAATCTCACTTGCACAAAAACATTCAGTATTCCTCAAAATGAATAAAAACAGTGAAATGCAATCTCAGAATTTTATACAAACCTGTAATAATTACTGTAACTATATTAATTTACACAAATATACTTTATGTATTTAATCTCACTTTATTATATGTCTTTGCTGCTGACATTCAATTATCTAATTCAATTATAATAATAGACAAAAAGTACTTACGCGTAATATAACGCATTACTTTTAATAAAAAGTAACTAAGTAACACAATTAGTTACTTTTTCAGGGAGCAACACAATATTGTAATGCATTACTTTTAAAGCAACTTTCCCCAACACTGGTTATGACATCTGCTTCAAACATTACAATGATAACTTTCGTTAACTCTACAATAAGTAAATCCACCAGCTAATTACTCTTCGACAGCGATGCCATGGAAATATACAGAGCTACCACAAAAACGAAAGTACAAACACAAAATTCTAAAGATGGCTGCGTGCTTGTTTCTCTGGCGCATAAGGTCTATTGCACATTTTGGCAAGTATAGGTCATCTGGGTAATCTATGCATTTAAGATAGACTGTATAGTACTATATAGTATTCAACATAAGATATTTTTAAAATCACTGTTGATATTGCTTTCAATTCAATCGTCATGTTGAAAATGGAAGTATTCAAGGCTATTCATATTTTCCATGCATACAAATAGCATGTCATTGTGAATGTGTTGAGTAGAGTACGGATGCAGGATGCTGCTCTAAACAGCAGGAGCAGGATTCAGACTGCTCTCTACAGCCTAACAGCACTAGATGGATGGAGTCTTCCATGGCCTGTAAATAAAGTTCTGTTCATACTGTTGGATTTGTAGAACACAAAAGCCCAGCAGGGAGATTGGCAGAGGTGTGTGGGAGAGAGCGTGTATGGCAGAGCGTACAGACGTGTAATTACAGTACAGTTCTTCAGAAAAATGGCAAATGGCTACGGGTTTGGAGTGGAAGGATGGCGGAAAAAGGCCGAAGTGGACAGAGAGAGATTTAAATGTAACTGTAAAGAGTCTGACAAATGTCAATTAAAAAAAAAAACACTCCAACATGAAACTCCCACAGAATAGAGACAAACACTAACATATTGAACAGGTTCCCATGGCATTCATTTCACTTTTCCTTTCACGAACCATCAAAACCATCTTTCTGGAATAACCCTATTATAGCATGACAGTTTCTCACTCTCTGAAATAACTCCCTGATGGGTTGTAAAGCAAATAGCAAAGAGGTGTTTGCACTGGGAGTGTTTGCATTATGTAAACAGCAGCGGGCCTGTAAGGCATGTCCTAAAGGTTGAGGTGCAGGAGTGTACTAGTTTTGTACTGGTCTGGTTTCTCACACACTCTGCATCATGGGAATACTCAAGGCTAATTAGCTCTCTGCATCTGGGAAACTTCAGCTTGTCTCCTCGCGGCATTGGCAACATTCCTATTCCCTTAGTAAGATCATGCTGCCTAAAAACCCCAAAACTTCTCTGTGAATAACTAAAAAATACCCAATAAACAATCCTTCAAAACCTATAATTAGCCTACAAAATAATTAATAAAAAAAAGGCACCAGAAATTGCTACATGATGTGATTATTGGTTTTCACAAACATCCTGCAGGGTGACAATATAAAATATACAGTACATGCTGTTGGCAACCCAAGGTAATGAAAATCCAGACCAAAAAATAACTGTAAACGCAAAACCGATGGGACTTTGTAGTTGAAGTATAAACACAACTACCAGTCAAAGGTTTGGACACACCTACTCATTCTTTAATTTACTATTTTCCACATAAGAGTCATTAAAACTATGAAATAACAAAAATAGAAGTATGTAAATGATATAGTGACCAAACAAAGTTTAACAAATCAAAACTATCTTGGGCTTGGCCTAGATCTCAGCTCTGCACATTCATTCACTTCATCAGCTTCACGAGGTGCATCCTGGGATGCTTTTCAAATAATAAATGAAGATCAGCACACATCAAAATATAAGCCAAAAAGCTCACATATATGTATCATCCAGAGGGCACAAATAAAGTGCAAAAGATGAAATTCATATGCACTCATTTATATTAATCTGCCAAATCTCAAACATTTAAGCATAAATTCTCAGATATTTATTTCTTAAGGTTACGAGAAACAAACTCAGTGTGCTCAAACATACACTGCAGTTCAAATGTTTTTAAAAGAAGCCTCTTATGCTCACCAAGACTGCATTTATTTGATTAAAAATACAATATACAAAAAAAAAAAAATTGTGAAATATTATTACAATTTAAAATACTGTTTAAAATTGTTTACTGTTTGAATATATTTTAAAATGTAATTTATTCCTGTGATCAAAGCTGAATTTTCAGCATCATTACTTCAGTCTTCAGTGTTACATGATACTTCAGAAATCATTCTAATATGCACAAAAAAACATTTATTATTATTATCAATGTTGAAAAAAGTTTGGTTTTTTTGGTTTTTGTTTGTTTTCAGGAATATTTGATGAACAGAAAGTTCAAAAGAACAGCTTTTATCTGAAATAGAAAGCTTTTGTAACATTATCACTACCGTTCAAAAGTTTGGGGTCAGTAAGAGTTTTTTTTATTTTTGGAAAGAAATTAATACTTTTATACAGCAAAGATGCATTAAATTGATCAAAAATGACAGTAAAGACATTTTTAAAGTTACAAAAGATTCTATTTCAGATAAATGCTGTTCTTTTGAACTATCTATTTATCAAAGAATCCTGAAAAAAATTTTGTACACAACTGTTTTCAACACTGATAACAATATATTTATAGCCTATTCATTAACCAACATGTGGAGTATTTAGTGTCCCTATTCAGCAGAAATGTGCAGAGATAGTTTTACTGTATTATATTGTAATATATTACATTATTTTGTATACTCAATATAACACAATTATATTAAATCTCATATATATGCAATATAATATAAGATTATGATATGGGGTTACCTATGTATATTGTTTTAGAAATGCAAACTAACTGTTAAACAAATGCATGGCTTCAGCAAACACATCCTCTCCTCAGAAATCAAAGTGTTATCAGGGTCGTGACCCACGGGCCCCTGAAGGAGACGAGGCAGATCTGTAATCTGTCTTCAGTCGGAATAACCTCCACCACAGCAGGACTTCGCTACAGAACGGGTGAAACAGAAATGTTAAAGCCTGATTCTGAATTAGCAGCTACTTACTGGGAGACGTTCACTCTTTATTTATTTTTTCATGCATGTATGATTATTTCATATAGTTATACATCCGAAACTATTACACTGTGTTTCAAATTATTAAATGCTGGGTTAAAAACAACCCAAGTTGGGTTGAAAATGGACAAACCCAGCGGTTGGGTTAAATGTTTGCCCAACCTGCTAGTTTTATTTAACTCAACTATTGTTTAAAAGTGACTGTATTGTTCGCTTAAAATGAACCCAAAGTGGGTTGTTTTTAACCCAGCATTTTCTAGAGTGTAAGATTTTAGTACAATAAACATTCAGATTTTAGTTTTTCAAAAAAACTGTTTGTTTGTTTTATTTCTCCATATCTTTTTAGATAACTGGTATCAATCTCAGGTTTGTTAAATAGTTCAGGTCTTCTTAGGTAAATGGAAACCCTACTTAAAGAGGCTGTTCAACATTATTCAGCGAGTCATGAAATATGGGGAGGAAGAAAGATCTTTCTGAAAAGCATGAAATGGTGCAATGTTTTGCAAAAGGCATGAAAACAACTAATATTGTGTGAAAACTGAATAGACATTGTTTAACTGTTAAAAGATTTGTGAGTTATTTGGAGCACAGAAGAACCCAGTCAGAAAAAGGCTTATTAAGGAAAGTTTTTGTCAAACAAATTAATTGTATTAAAAGGACCGCTATAAAAAAAAGCCACAGTTGAGCCTTGAGCAGTTGAGTCTCAAGAACCTCTCCATGCAGATTAGCAGTTCAGCCACCCCTAACCAAAGCTCACAAAGAGAAACGTTTACACTGAGTGTAGAAATATATGAAGACTATCTAGTCTAGCACTATACAGTAGGCTCAGTAATTTTTTTATTTTCTATAGGTTTTTATTTTTATTTTTTGTAACTATGTTGGTTTGAATATAGAGTTCAAAGCACTCTTAAATTTAAATATTTTTGACCTGTAACTCTTGGCTTTAAATTCTGTCCTCCAAACTAAAATTACAATTATCATATTTTTTAATAGCTGTTGGGCAACAAATGAACACAATAAAACCACAAACATTCAGAAAAGAGTCGGCTATAATGAAAATTGATTTTAATTGATAGGATGAACGTATTACAGGAACAAATGTTTTTCATAAATGTCATTAGATCACGTTTAAATGTTCAAAATGACACAATTTATTATTCACAAATTCTGTTTAAAGTCGTCATGTAACAGAAGTTGTGATCTTCATTTCTTCCGACTTATATTAAGTAAAACGGTGTCATGACAAATCGGGTCCTCCCTCAAAATGTGTCTCTATAAACTTAATGATTATACTAAGAACATACGAATTATATTAATTTAAAATATGTTTAGGTTAAGATATAGTGCAAAATAAAACAAACCAAAAGTTTTTTTCACTTGATAAACTGTTAATTAGTTAATAAATAATAATAGCGATCCCACTTTATATTAGGTGTCTTTATGTACATTTAAATTAATCATTTGATACAATGCACTTACTGTGTACATACATGTTTTACATTGTACTTATATTTTAAAAATACCTGCATTTAATTACATCTGTAATTAATTTCTTTAATTACATTTATAATTACACTGTTGACCCATCCCTTACACCTCACCCCAACCTTAAACCTACCCATACCACCAAACCGGTCCTAACCTTACCTATATCCACCTCAATAGATGTACATGTGTTTCACAATACAACATCAACACAAGAAGTACATTACTTATTTTTTGATGTAAGTATTTAAGGCCACCTAATATAAAGTGGGACCATATAGCCTAGAATAAATGAATAAATCATCACATTCTTTTTATAACTTAAATATATGATAATTTATCACTTAGTTTAACACATAATTACATTAAAGATGATTGTAAAAACATGCAGGGTAAGTGCAAATGCGTGTATAAACTAAGCTATCAGGTTAATCTGGTATCTGTATGCTATGCCAGTACATAAGCTAACTAATACAGACATTAACAGTCTGTCACGGAGGGCACAGAGACAAGAAGGTAAGATCCAAATGCAGTTTTAATAGGGCAATCCAAAAACGTAATCCATTCAGGCAAGAGTCAAAATCCACAGAACAGTCCACACAAAACAAGAAAAACAAACAGTGAAGCCAGTGACCATAAATGAAACCTCGATAACAAAAGCAGAAACCAACTCGGTATAAAAAGACACACACTAATAACATAAATCAAGACAGCTGGGTGCAATGAAGTGATAATGAGTCCAGGAAGTGGGTTTTGGGAAATGAAGTCCAAGAGTTGTGAGGCAATAGTCCGGGTTGGAGTGCCCTCTGGTGGCTAACTAGGGCACTCCAACTGGTGATCATGACACAGTCATTATAAGGTAGTTCAAACAGCATTTATCATAACATGATTTTGTAGGAATTGTAATCAGGCACTAAAGAGAGTACCTATTTAAAGTAATTTGAGTCAATAGGACCGCTTGGGGTCCTAATGGAGACCCGATTTCGAGGAGGACCTGATTTGTCACCACAATGGCTTCTCAAACAAGAAAAAATGTAGGGCAGGACTTGATTTTGTCCATCTGGAACTGATTGGATTGTTGGCTGGTTGTGGTTTGCTATTGGTCGATATCATGTGAGTAGGTTGTCCCGCCCTCGCGCCAGTAAACATGTCATCACGAAGGAGAGGGAGGGTAAATTTTGATTAAAGATTACGAGGGCACATGAATAATAATACAAAAAAAGGTTTGCATAGATAAATTATTTATAATAAATGCTGCAATAAGAAATAAGAATTGTTCATTTTGATTTTATGGTGACGTCTCCTCAATACTTCAATACGTATATGAAAAATAAACACTTTTCCACCATGTTGCTGAACTGTACTGCCATTGCCACTGTGAATGATAACATGATGAGTTGAATTAGGGTTCGCTGGTACACGCAGAACTGCATAAGAGTATTTAAGTTGTGTGTTGCGGTTTAAACTGAATTAGCGGAAGAGTCAGACTCAGAACAGATCCATCACCTCAGAACATCACAGACTTCCTGTCTGCCTGCCCTGATACTATCTCTCTCTATCTTTCCATCTTCATTTGACCATACCGCTTCTGTCCAACCCTCATCTGTGCATTTGTGTGTGTGTGTGTTTGGTCACACTCTTATATTCTTAAAAGGTAGGTTTTCCTAATGTGAATCAGAAAAGCCTGATTACCTGTTAACTAACTGCTAATTGGTCAAACTAGTTCTTAAGACACAGTCTTAACATAGTGGCTAAGTTTATGCAACTGGCCCCTGATCTTACCACACAGACTCCAGCTCTTTTAATTGCAGTACGCCAGACGTCCTCCGCACCCGCCGCTCGTTAGATTCAAGAGATTAATGTCTCCGCTCTGAACCGCAGCGAGACCTGATTTATTCCTTTGCGCCAGTTACAAACAATCTCTCTAAGCAGCTCCAGTTTCCTTCATATGTTTCTTTTTTCTTTTCAGAAAGAAAGCCACTTGTTTAAAAATTATGCAAATGTACATTTGCTGCATGGTGAGTGAATCTTAGCTATGAATTTATAGTTTTAAAAAAAATGCCCTCCCGACTTAATTGGTGTTAAAGGGAAACTGGTTTTGTTTCAGCACATAGGCATTGTGCGGCTGTTTGAATTGTGCTGTGTGTAGCAAGACAGCCCCCTCCTGAGGACCTCAAATAGAAATCTTTCTCTCTTCCACTTTCTGACTGTCTGAACCAAGAAAGTGTGACATGTTCACTTTCTGTGAAGGAGAAACAAAAGCCCTCAGTCACCATGAGCGAAGGTCACTCAGCACGGCTCGTTCAGCCTAATGACATCTGCCCATTAGCATTTGTTAGAATCAATTAAAAAAACAAAACGTTAAACAAGTGAAGGATTGAGGGGAGGGGGAAACGATGTAACAAATGAGCTCATCAGACGAGTGCGACAAAAAAGTTTAAATGTTTTGCTAAGCCGCACTGGCAGGAAGGGGCTTTAGGGCTGCCGACCTGAGCGATATCGAGCCACGATTCAGGATGGACTGTTTATGGTCTCAGCTCTACCTACATACATCACGAGTGACAAAAAATAACAAGCAGAGGACTGGAACTGTTCAATCAACGTCAATCATTATAACCAGATGCACAGCGAACAAGTGCTTTCTTACAGTCTTACTGCTGCACCAGTCTGTTTCGATACATATTAGGCTAATTGTAAAAACCAAACGAATCAAAATCACACTTAGTATTCCCATTCTGTCTGACTTTGCCTCAGCTACACAATTAGATATT
Source organism: Anabarilius grahami (assembly GCA_003731715.1). Taxonomy (NCBI): domain Eukaryota; kingdom Metazoa; phylum Chordata; class Actinopteri; order Cypriniformes; family Xenocyprididae; genus Anabarilius; species Anabarilius grahami. Next base: position 147,028 of record RJVU01051266.1, on the reverse strand, counting down.
ACATGACAAGTGAAGTCTTCTCAAAATTATTAAAAGCACAGACTCTGGAACACCCACACTGTAAACAAATCTTTGTAACAAATATTCTTTTTTAAAGTAAAATCTATTTTGTAAATACATGTTGTAGATCTTATTAAGAGCGATTCATTTATGCATGTTTAATACTTGGTGCTTATTCCAGACTTAATTTTTTAAGTCAGCATGAAACGGAAATTGCGATAGTCTTTTCTTCCCTATATTGTGGCGTATATCTGGGTGAAATGGTTTCTCAAAAATGGAAAAATGGAACTTGATTTTGTCTATCAGAATTAATTTGATTATTGGATGACTGTCCGTTGCTATCGCTGCGATCTCATGTGATTGACAGGTTGCTCCGCCCTCGCGCCAGTAAACACGTCATCAGGGAAGAGAAGCGATGTTGTTGCAAAAGAGAGGGGAAGTTGTATGCGCATGGATAAATCATTTATAATAAACACCGCAATATTCCATAAAAAAAGAGAATTGTCCATTTTGATTTCATGGTGACTTTAAGTGCAACAGCCACATCTCAAAATCCAATCAACATCCGTTGCATAGAAGCAAGTCATCGGCCAACAAGAAACTATCTTTCGAGTGTATATATATTGACAACATTTCTGCATTTTCTGAAGAAAATATGAGTTACTAAAGGCTGGAATATACTACATAGAATATACAAAGATTTTGAAATACTAGGCATCATTTACCAGCCAAAATGGATAAGAAGAACAACTGGGGATGATTGAGGATAGTTGTTTGTACACTACGCAATTGCCTGTGAAATCTGTCGACTGCCTAAAATCTGCAGACAGGCTATGACTTTGACTCCTTCAGACTGCAATTTGGGGAAAAAATCTGGGCAAAAGTCATGTGGTGTATTCCAGTCTTAAGATGTTCAGAGTGTTTTTTCATCCATTTCTAGGCAGTTGCTAGGGTGTTCTAGGGAGTTGCTTACTCTTCCAAGTCAAAACAACTTACCATCAAGTCCCACTAGATATGGCTCAAGACCCTCCTTCAATTTAAAGTGCCCTTATTATGCAATTTTTAAGGTTCCTAATATTGTTTTGGGAGTCTCCTACAACAGGTTTACATACATGCAAAGTGAAAAAAAAACCACTTGATTTCTCAAAATATACATTTAATATCACCTCATTTCTCAAAGATTCTTTCATGAGTTCTTTTGCCCATATAATCTTTAAGCTTTAAGGTTAAATGTATTTGGCTTGCTGTCCGCGGTGGAGGGGCTTGAGGAAGCAGCTTCAACTCAAGTTTATATATACCCACCAGTGGGACTACTATATGCTTGGATGATGAGTCTGGTAGCAAGATGCCTAAATTATGTTGGTGGAGTTGGGGAAATGGAGGGATGCCAAAACAGCTCGTTTTAAACGGCTGCTTATATGCTCTGGCAGTTAAATGAAAGTTTAGATGGGTTCATTTCTACCGAAATTACGTTTAGGATCTTCACTAAACGATTTGTTCAAAGCAGTTTGAAGACCCTCTAAACCCCTCCTTTCCAAGAGCCTGCTCTGCTCTGATTGGTCAGATGGCCCAGTCTGTTGTGATTGGTCTACCACGTACAGCGCATGTCGAAAACAAAATGCCCTTTGCCATGGCTCTGGAGGCTTATCAATTCACAAGAGATTGTATAAAATATATGGACAGAAAAGATGGCATCGATTTTACCTTCTCAATTCGAGCCTGAGTCTGATGATGAAACATCTGAAGTAGTCGATCGCAAGCACGACTGGAGCAGAAGGTTTCTCAGTGATAAGTGTCAACTTAGTTTGTGGTATACTATAAGACGTGATGGCAGCGTCATTGTTGCGAATCCTGCGTTGAACTCCCCGAGATTTGAGAAGCAGTTGTCAGTAAAATGACGGGAACACAACAAAAGATTGGGATTGTACTGCTGTGGTATCGTTGAAAAAAATTATTTTAACCACTGATTCTTTGCAGCCTCATTATTCGGAAGTGAAAAGTTGCTCACGGACGGACAACGTAGAACATAGGCAGGCATTAGGCAAATATGTCACCCAGTGACGTGTACCCGTCACGGAAGTGGGATTTGAATTCCTGATGACTCGTTTAGGCTGTTCAGAGTCGATTCTTTCTTTTGAGAGACAATAACTTTATTTATCATGCACTTTTGTCAGTATGTGCAATAGTAATAAGGATGCTTGTCTTGGCAAACACCACAAATAATCTAAAGATATATAACTGAATTCTATTAAAATGCTTCAATAAAGACCTTTTTGACATTGATCCTGCATGAGGTTATATATCATCTCAAGGATGGACTTGGCTTAGAAATTCCAGCTATAATAAAAACCGTCAGGTTCTAAAATGAATCTCTAGCAGGAGAAGCACCTGTACGAGGTAGAGCGAGGTGCGTGTGTTTGTGTGTGTTTACACAGCGTGACGCTTTGCCACAAGCCCCTAGAGATCCTTGCTCTGTTACACACACACAAACACATCAGAGCGCTCAGGTTTACAGCCCAACCTGCCCACCTGATCCCCCCCACCGTAATCAGTCTTCTGTTGGCACACGCAATTAAAAGATGTCAAACCTGGTTTCTTTAACCGTGTTTGGGTTTGGCTTGTCAGCATGTCAAAGGGTATCTAAAGAAGGTCTCAATTAAGGCAGAAAGAGAACGGTCTTGAAAAGTGAGTTTGAGGAGAACTGCTGTCCCTCAGGCATGAGAAGGCGCACAGGGAAACAATGGTCTGGGAACATGATAAGGAAGGGGGGGATACTGCATGTCTGTCTCTCCCGCCCCCTGGGAATTCTGGGACTGAGACGCTGGGATTCCGAAGGAGAGGTATCAGGTTTGTAAGGCTGCTGCAGACGACTGGGATGAGTTCCAACCTCTCCTCTCTGTCTCAGGCAAGGGATACGGAGGCGCCACCAGGTAACGAGAGGCGCGGAGTTGACGTGCCAACTAGCGTAACTGGAGATCCAAAAACCCAGATTGAAACTTCCAGTCCATCATAATTACAGAGGGAAACACTGCTGTCACTGGAATATACTCAACATATACAGTATCCAGAACTCAGCTGCACAAAACACCTTCCTACATGAATATTCCAGATATATATTCACATAAATTGTATAAACGAAATGGAAACATTGTACTACTTTTACAACGAAAGCCTAAGTGTTCCAGAGTGTTTAGAGTTTTTAAAACACTTACATGAATTCTTCACTAAACCCATTTAAGCTGTCTAAGTCATCATTTGGAAGCAGAACTACTTGTCTAGGTGGAATAACTTCTGGTTGTGTGTCACCACTGTAATTCCTAGGTGTGGAGGTAACTCCCCATATACAGAACTGATCCTCTCCATTTCTCTTCCTGGTGTGATGACACAAAATTAAAGTAGCTAGGTTTACTTTATTTGTTGTTCTGTACATGACATGGCTGGTAAGCTGTGTCACAACATCTCATGCTAGCACATGCAATGTTTAATACTTCCGAAACCATGTAATAACTGCATATTGTAATTGTTTATCTTAAAGGTGCCATCGAACGTTTTTTTACAAGATGTAATATAAGTCTAAGGTGTCCCCTGAATGTGTCTGTGAAGTTTCAGCTCAAAATACCCCATAGATTTTTTTAAATTAATTTTTTTAACTGCCTATTTTGGGGCATAATTAGAAATGCACCGATTCAGGTTGCGGCCCCTTTAATTGCTCGCGCTCCCCACCCCCGAAGCTCGCGCTTGCCTTAAACAGCATAAACAAAGTTCACACAGCTAATATATCCCTCAAAATGGATCTTTACAAAGTGTTCGTCATGCATGCTGCATGCATACATAAGATCATGTGAGTATAGTATTTATTTGGATGTTTACATTTGATTCTGAATGAGTTTGATGGTGCTCCATGGCTAAAGCTAACATTACACACTGTTGGAGAGATTTATAAAGAATGAAGTTGTGTTTATGAATTATACAGACCGCAAGTGTTTAAAAATGAAAATAGCGACGGCTCTTGTCTCCGTGAATACAGTAAGAAACGATGGTAACTTTAACCACATTTAACAGTACATTAGCAACATGCTAACGAAACATTTAGAAAGACAATTTACAAATATCACTAAAAATATCATGTAATCATGGATCATGGATCATATTATTGCTCCATCTGCCATTTTTCGCTCTTGTCCTTGCTTGCTTACCTAGTCTGATGATTCAGCTGTGCACAGATCTAGACGTTAATACTGCCTGCCCTTGTCTAATGCCTTGAACATGAGCTGGCATATGCAAATATTGGGGAGCGTACATATTAATGATCCCGACTGTTACGTAACAGTCAGTGTTATGTTGAGATTCGCCTGTTCTTCGGAGGTCTTTTAAACAAATGAGATTTATATAAGAAGGAGGAAACAATGGTGTTTGAGACTCACTGTATGTCATTTCCATGTACTGAACTCTTGTTATTCAACTATGCCGAGGTAAATTACATTTTCCATTCGATGGCACCTTTAAGTGCTGGCCATTGTAAGTCCATTATGTAATTTTACAAACTGAGGAACAATTTGAAATAATTTCCTTGACCCACAAATGAAAATTCTGTCAAAATTTGCTCACCCTCATGTTGTTCCACACCCATAAGACTTTCGGTCATCTTTAAAACAAAGAAATATATTTTTAAAGAAACATGAGAGATTTATGTCTCTTCATTAAAGTCCATTCACCCAAAACTTTCATGCTTCAAAAAGTTCATGAAGACATCGCAAAAGCACTCCATATAAATTGAGTGCTTTAATACAAGTCTTGTGAAGAGATCACTTTATATGACGAACAGTTTTAATTTAGGCTTTTCTTCACATATAAACACTGATCAGTGCACATATATGGAGCACATCAAATATGGTAACGGAATCTCAAACGTGCTTGCTTGATGCAAAAGAACCAATGAGGTTTGTTCTCAAGCAAGTATGTTTTAGATTGCATTTACCATATTGGATGTGCTCAATGTAGGTGTGCTGTTCAATGTTTATATGAGCAATATCACACTCGTAGCTGTGCGCTACAGCACAGTTTTGATTCAGCTGTAGTCCGAGTAGCGTAGGTAATCACAGCGTGCTGATATACAGCCATATCCCACGGTTATGCGTGTGATATTTATATTCCATTTTACAGTTAAGGGAATTTTTTATAACAGCGCTAAAATAACATTCTTTGTTTACAAAAGTCCATTTCAATTTAAAAGTCTCTTGTTCAATTTGAAAAGTTCTTTTTTTTATACAGCAATGCCATTTTGGTTCCCCAAAGAACCTTTTAGTGAACAGTTCTTAAAATAACAATGTTTTTCTTAGTGTAAAGAACATTTAAACATATATCAAAATTATACACTGTTCAACAAAAATAAAGGAACACTTTGAAAACATCAGATCTCAATGGGGAAAAATATCATGCTGGATATCTATACTGATATGGACTGGGTAATGTGTTAGGAACGAAAGGATGCCACATCGTTTGATGGAAATGGAAATTATCATCCTACAGAGGACTGAATTCAAAGACACCCAGAAAATCAAAGTGAAAAAATTATGCAGCAGGCTAGAAAATGGTAGTTTGTATGGCCCCCATGTGCTTGTATGCATGGCTGACAACATTGGGGCATGCTCCTAATGAGACGACGGATGGTGTCCTGGGGTATTTCCTCCCAGATCTGGACCAGGGCATCACTGAGCTACTGGACAGTCTGAGGTGCAACCTGGCGGCATCGGATGGAACGAAACATAATGTCCCAGAAGTGTTCTATTGGATTTAGGTCAGGTGAGTGTGGGGGCCATTCAAAGGCCATTCCTCCAGGTACTGCCTGCACATGAGGCCGGGCATTGTCGTGCACCAGGAGGAACCCAGGATCCACTGCACCAGTGTAGGGTCTGACAATGGGTCCAAGGATTTCATCCCGATACTTAATGGTAGTTAGGGTGTAGAGGTCTGGGCGTCCCACCATGAATATGCCTCCCCAGACCATCACTGACACACCACCAAACTGGTCATGCTGAACAATGTTACAGGCAGCGTGACGTTCTCCACGGCTTCTCCAGACCCTTTCACGACTGTCACATTTGCTCAGGGTGAACTTGCTCTCATCTGTGAAAAGCACAGGGCGGCAGTGGCAGACCTGTCAATTCTAGTGTTCAATGGCAAATGCCAATCGAGCTCCACAGTGCCGGGCAGTGAGCACAGGGCCCACTAGAGGACGTCGGGCCCTCAGGCCACCCTCATGAAGTCTGTTTCTGATTGTTTGGTCAGAGACATTCAAACCAGTGGCCTGCTGGAGGTCATTTTGTAGGGCTCTGGCAGTGCTCATCCTGTTCCTCCTGCACAAAGGAACAGATACCGGTCCTGCTGATGAGCTATGGACCTTCTACGGCCCTGTCCCGCTCTCCTAGAGTAACTGCCTGTCTCCTGGAATCTCCTCCAAGCTCTTGAGACTGTGCTGGGAGACAAAACAAACCTTCTGGCAATGGCACGTATTGATGTGCCATCCTGGAGGAGTAGGGCAACCTTTGTAGGGTATCGCCTCATGCTACCAGTAGTGACACTGACCCTTGCCAAATGCAAAACTAGCAAAAAACTGTCAGAAAAGATGAGTAGGGAAAACAATGTCAGTGGCCTCCACATGTTAAACCATTCCTGTTTTGGGGGTCATCTCATTGTTGCCCATCTAGTGCACCTGATGTTAATTTCATTAATACCAAAGCAGCTGAAACTGATTAACATCCCCCTCTGCTACTTATCTGACCCAATCAATTTCCCAGGAGTTTAACTGACTTGATGCTATATTCTGATTAAAAAGTGTTCCTTTAATTTTTTTTGAGCAGTGTATATATATATATATATATAACTATTATTATTTTTTTTTTCACTAGAAAGAACCT
>RJVU01051266.1:77697-140104 GCA_003731715.1 Anabarilius grahami | reverse complement strand
TGCAATGGAAAGTTTGGATGTTTGAATGGATGTTAAAGGTTCTTCGTGGAACTAAAAACCAAATAACAAACTTTATTTTTTTAAAGTGCTCAAGACATTTGCAAATACAGAATGATCCTCACTATGAATGTTTACAATAAAACTTATGAAAGCATTTATATCCATCTCAGTTCATGGAAGCAGGGATCACAAAAGCTAAACCCTGCTAATCTCAAAAAAGAGGTGCAGACAGTAAGATTCCTGTAATCTAACCTTTCCTACACCCAGCACTGAACTCAGATCACTGACTGACAGCCATTCTTACGGTGATGATGATGGATCCTCTACAATAAAACACAAAAGGCTCTGTTGCAGTGCGCGTTAACTCTGATGTCTGTGTTCGGTTCTCAGGGGCTCAGCGGTTTGAGTGACTGCAGTCGGGGAAACCCTGCAATACAAGCACATATTATGGTTTACACAGCTCTCAGAGTGATGCCTCCAAGAACACAGTTATTTTCCCCAAAACACACATACATAGACCATCAGCAGCTTTAAGACATTTCACCTGTGAGCGTGACGGACTGTGTACTAATCTAAGAACTCTAGTGGTGTATTTTACAACACACACTTGAAATATGACAAGCAGACTAGTGGAAATAAATATATGTGGGTTAAATAATAAGTATCAAGTACATAAGAGCAAGAAAGAAATTGCTGTGGATCCAAGATATATTCCTAAAGAAAAACCTGTTTATATCAGCTTGGACCAGTTTAAAGACCAAGATGGTCTTAACTGGTTTACAAGGGCAGATCAACAATGCAGTTAATTTCGTGGGCGAAAACCAGTCATTTCACTAGGAATTTGCACAATCGTACGGAGCCCCTAAAGGAACATGGTGGTGGAAAAAATATGGCATGGGAGAAAGCTTTTGCGTTCTCTCTTAAAATGTTTGCATTCCCCCGAGAAACTTTGCGTTTGCTCACAAAATATTTGTGTTCTTTCGCAAAGATATCTGCGTTTTCTCGCAAACTTTTGCGTTATCTTGCAAAGATATTTGCGTTCTCTCGCAAATCCTGTTGTGTTCTTTTGCAAAACGTGTGTCCTAGCGAGAGACTTCTGCGTGGTGCTTCGTGGATGTATTCGTAAGGAGCCCCTAAAGGGACATGGTGAAGAAAGAAAAGTATGAGACGGTAGGAAAATTTGGCAACGCTTTTGCGTTCTCTCTCGAAAGTTTTACGTTCCCCCAAGAAACTTTGCATTCACTCGCAGAGAACAGAAGTTTTGCGAGCGAATGCACAAGTTTTTGCAAGGGAATGCAACGTTTCTCAGGCGAACGTAAAACATTTGCAAGCATTGACTTGTTATTTTTCCTCCCATCTCATATTTTTTCCACCACCATGTCCCCTTAGGGGCTCCGTAGATTCGCGTAATATCCTTTTCAGATGTCTTCCACTTATGTCAAAACCATGCCTTGATCTATGCACTGACCGTGAGAGAACGTAAAAGTTTTGCGAGCGAACGCAAAAAAAGTTTTGAGAGAGAAGCTTTGAAAAAATGTGTTCCTCCCATCCCATATTTTTTCCATCACCATGTCCCTTTAGGGGCTCCGTACAATCAGGAATTCGTGAAGGCAAAAAGGTTTCAAATTCGGCATGCTGATGAACAGAAAGCTACTTTGTTTGGAAGCGACTTCTGTGTGAGCTGTGTTTCATACATTGCTACACTATTGAAAATAGACCTTATCTTCCTGCAAAACTCTGCTGCAAAAACGCCCAAATATTCAGGGCAATTAGATAATTTTTGTTTGTTATTTAATCTGGTCACCAGCCTTAAATCACAAACAATATATATAGATATATATTTAGAAGACTTGGAATTCAAGCTCTTCAAATGTCTGGGTTGAATCTTTCACAAAATCCCAAAGCATCATTATGAGTTCCACCATAAATATCTACTGTCAAAATCTTCAGTGGAAATCCTCTTTACCACTCCAGATACTCCAGCCACATTAATTATTCTCCTCTATTTGGATTTAGACGAGAGGCCTTGATATGAACTCAGGAGCCAGAGGAACATGAGAGGATACAATTAATATCTGACATGGTCAAGAGTTCTGGGCTCAACTTCTCACATTTGGAGAGGATGACAAATGAAAATTAACCTCCAGACCTTAATTTTTTAACTGCGTTGAGTAAAAGGGAAGAGATGGTAATTCATCCATGGAATCAGCATGAGTGGTCGGCGTGAGGACAGGAAGGGTTTCGGCGTAACAGTCATTAGCGAAGCACTCAATGCTAAATGCAATCAGAAGATGCATTAGCTGCAAAAGGGAGGGAGCAAATTTTACAGAACGTTTCTGCTTGTAAATTGATTTGACTTGAAATGAGTGAATGATCAGAGGTTTAAATTTTGTATCATTCTGCAGTAATGCCAGCTCTAACTCTTCTTAGTGTATCACCGGCTAATCTTCAGATCTCAGCTCATATGTCAGTGACTGTCTTAAAAAAAATCTCAACTAAAATATTTTGTCAACTCTCCAAATATTAAAGTACATTACATTACAGTTTTTGAAAGCATTTTATGCTCACAAAGCTGTTTATTTGATTAAAAATACAGTAAAAACTGTAATAGTGTGAAATGTTAAAATGTTAATATCTTTTAAAATGCAATTTATTCCTGTGATTCAAATAATATTGTGCATGAATTACGGTGCTTTTCCTCCACTCTCTGTTCCAGCAAACCCATTTAAAATAATAGATGAATTAATTAATTAATGAAGTAGCACTTTAGTTTTGTAAAGTAACTCATGTATATTCTTTTATATTTATCTGCCAAATTTCAAACATTTAAGCATAAGTTTTCAGATATATATTTTTTAAAGGGGTGGTTGATTATGATTTCACTTTTTTAACTTTAGTTAGTGTGTAATGTTGCTGTTTGAGCATAAACAGCATCTGAGGTTACAACGCTCAAAGTTCAAAGCAAAGTGAGATATTTTCTTTAAAAGAATTCTGTTTAAGGACTACAACGAGCTTCTTCCCGGGTTAGTGACATCACTAACCCTAAAATTTACATAAACCCTGCCCCCGAGAACACGCAACAAAGGGAGTGAGGCCATGTTATTGCAATACAGTAAAAAAGACAACATGACAAGTTATAACTGTAATTAAACTAAACTATACCTGTTCTGTCTTCATTCAGCATATATTCTCTGGCTCTGTAGGCAATTTACAACAGTTCTCACACGAGCAATTTATAGATTATCATGACAGAATATGCTAATGAATGATTTTAAGATAGTTAACTCCACATCAGCTACATAAATTAATCAACTAACCGTTCAGAAATGTCATGTTGTCAATTCTTCTTGAGTCTCTCCATCATTGTCCGACTCCGGTTTGAAGATAGAAGGCTGAACAGTTTCTGACATTTTCAGCGAGTCTGTATGAGGTAATCGGAGCTGCTAACATGAGCTCTTGAAACTCAGCCCTCTTCTTGGGAGCAGCAGCTCATTTGCATTTAAATGGACACACACAAAAACAGAGCGTTTTTGCTCACCCTCAAAAAGTGACAAATTTAACATGCTATAAAAATGATCTGTGGGGTATTTTGAGCTAAAGCTTCACACAAACTCTGGGGACATCAGAGACTTATTTTAAATCTTGTAAAAATGGCATTATATGACCCCTTTAAGGTTATGAGAAACATATTCAGTGTGCTCAAACATACACTCTTTCAAAAGTTTGGGATCGGTAATATTTTCAATGTTTTTAAGAAGTCTCTTATGCTCACCAAGGCTGCATTTATTTGATTGAAAATAGTAATATTGTGAAATATTTTTGAAATACTATTTGAATATTTTTTTAAATGTAATTTATTTCTGTGATCAAAGCTACATTTTCAGCATCATTACTCCAGTCTTCAGTGTCACATGATCCTTCAGAAATCAGTCTTATATGATGATACAATGCTCAAGAAACATTTCTGATTATCAGTGTTGAAAACTCTTGTTCTATTTTCCGTGATACTATTTTTTAAGGTTTCTGCAATTAATAGAAAGCCCAAGAGTTTTTTTTTTTTTTTTTACAATTCAAGCCTGTCACATTTGATAAATTTAATGCATCCTTGCTAAATACGTTTTTATTCTTTTTAACTTTCGACCAGTTGCATACTTCAAACACATACTGTATTATGTATTATGCATGTTTTACATAATATATCAAACATTGTTAAGTAAAATGAAGATCTTTTTATTTTAGACACATCACCAAAGAGATGGCAAATCATACATTTGAGCAATATACAAAACATTTTATTTGTTCTTTAAGGAAGTGCTTCAAAATCTACATTTTTTTACAATAAGGAAAATATTTGATGGAAAAAACATCAACTCAAAAATCTTCTTCTCCACAGTAGACCAATGCACTCAACTCTCATTATGTGAAAAACTGCCCATCATCTATCACATAAGTAACAAATGCAGATGTTTCATATTTAATCCCTTATTAACACTGGGTACAATGCAATAGAACAGCGTGTGTGTGTGTGTCTCGGCCAGTCTTTCCAGAATGATGCAGAAGTCTTCCTATACTCAAGCCTGAGCCAGTCGCTCCAGGACTCGCCGATAATCCGCCAGCACGTCCTGGTAGCTTTTCTCCAGTTCCTCGTGTTGAAGTCTTGTGTCCATCTGGCTGATGTGAGACGCCAATTCCTCTGGCCTCAAACATTTCTGCATCTTAGACAGCTCACGCTGGTTTTTCTACACACATGGCAAAAGCGTTGGGAAAAAATACACAGGTGTCAGTACAGCGCAGGAGAAAATAAGACACAAACCAGCTCACCTGATCCTATCCAAAAACTGCCATTGAATAGAAACCCCAGGGCAAATGTGATTACATCACAGCTAAACTTCATGTATAAAAAAAAAGGGAGAGAAAGAAGGGAGAAATAAAAGAGCCATGAACAGAAATTGAGTCTGTAAGGTTGTTTGAGAGGCTTTGGCACTGAACCAAGACTCACAAAACATGAATTCAGAAGAAAGCGCACACACAAAACGTATATAGATTTAGCATTCACATACAAAAGCATTTGCAAAACAGTCGCACCACACAGGATTTCAAGAACGAGGATCTTTCATTTTTCTGTATTTATTTTTTCTGATGTTAAAATACTTCCTACTATCACAGCTTAATTCGCAGTAACAACTATAAGCAAGCCATTCGTCAGTTGATTTCCCTGTAAATCTACTTTGCTTTTTTATAAAACATAAGTTGCTAAGTGAAGGACGACTTCCACAAGGAGTTTACATGATTGACAAATCAGACAAACACTGTAGTCCTTATATAGCAACTTGCATTAAAAAAACATAGCAGCTTCAAAATTAACATTTGAGGTATGATTGTGTAATTTATGTTACATGAAACAAACAGTAAGGCTACCACAGAACCTCATTTTACTCATGAATCAAAAAAGCACTATTGAAAACCCATGGGTAATTCCAGAGAGAAGCCATGGTAAATTAGTCTCCCGGGTTGGCCTACAAACTGATATCACGACTGAACAACTCTATTGTGTAATTCCTTTAGCAAGCGCTAAAGCAGTGCAGACAGTGTGTGGATGTCACGTGTCCCCGCTAAGGATGTCAAACGTTTCACATAACATTCTCAAGAATAACTTAATTCTTCTATTTTCTTCTCATTTTCAAATTTAAGAATATTTGGTATTCCCAAGAACATTTCTCAACAATGCTTATCTTTGTACATAAAGGGTTAGTTCACCCAAAAATGAAAATTCTGTCATTAACTACTCAACCTCATGTCGTTTCAAACCCGTAAGACCTTCGTTACACTATCTTCGGAACACAAATTAAGATATTTTTTATGAAGATTAAGATCATTTTTACTTTCATCAAAAATATCTTAATTTGTGTTCTGAAGATGAACGAAGGTCTTACAAGTTTGGAACGACATGAGGGTGAGTAATAAATGACAAAAAAACTATCCACCTCTTTAAGAGTGTTCTAAAGACCAAACTTAAGTAGAGTTTGAATTCCTGAAAAGAACGTTCTTAAAATCATTGTAAATAATCTCTTAAAGTTAGGATAATCTCCAACTTGTTTTAAATACCTAAAGTTAAGATGTTAAATGAATTTATTGGCTTGTTGCAAATATAAGCATTGCAACATAACACTAGCTATATATAACACAGCATATAACTATATAACTGGGCTGTACGCGAGTAATCAAGTGACACCAAAGACTGATAAAACTGGTAAACAATGATCGGTCAAGATTATCCATGATGCGACTTTTTAGCTCTTGAATACTGTCTGTATGAACTGGACAGGAACTGGAACCATAGTGACAGTGACTAAAGTAATATCAAAGATGTAAATGTCTAAAACTGTAAAATCTTATTACATATGAAATGACAAAAGTTCATTCATCAAATTAAATGACAGCAGCTTTAAAACTTAAGCAGGTATTTGCAGAGCATTTGAGTTGTACGCACACCACAAAAACTCAAGGGAGGAATACAGTAGCCATGTTTCCATCCACCTATTTTTATGCAAATTTCGGGATATCACATTAAAAAAAAACACTGGATAGAAACATCAAGATGTGCATAAATTCTAAAAATGTGCATAAAAAAAACTTGAGCCCAAAAGCATTAATAATAATTATTTGATCAGATAAGAAGACATGCGCATAAACTATGATGGAAAAACATTTACTAAATAAATTCCTCAATGCGCAAAAAAAAAAAACCTCAACAGAGGATGTGATTGGATAACTGGACTATGGCAAGCAGGAGGAGGCCGAGGGCCGAGAGAATGGAGCGAGGCTCACCAGACCGGTCTTCTATCTCACGGAGGAGCTTCGGAATCACAAAAGGAGCACCGACAGTGAAGGATGAGAGAGGACCAGGCCTGGATTTACGTTATGCTTTGTTTATGTGTGTGCAGCAGTCGTCGGTGAGGGGCTGCTGCTTTTACTTTCATTTTGTGTTTGTTTATTTTACGATCATTAAAATGTTTGAACATTCGCCGGTTCCCACCTGCTCCTTCCCTTAACAACATACCTTGCTACATTGGTGCCGAAGCCCGGGAAGGAAGGAGGAACGCTCTGTCAAAGAGCCCTCGCCACTGTGGGGAATTGCACAAATTGCCAGGGGGATGCACAAACTTGCTGCCGGCCGTCAGGGTTGTGCAGGGGTGGCTGCCGTCCGTGAAGGAGAGGAGGATTTGCCACCGTTTGCCTGAGGCCGAAGCCTGTTGCTGATCACCATGAAGCGGAGGAGCAGGGAGCAGGGAACGGGGGACTCTTGCCGGCTGCCCGAACCCGTCACAATCCACCAGGAGTGTCGAGCCGTACACCAAGGGCTATCCAGTGCCACCGCCAGGCATCACGGAGGAGTTCTCCCAGCTGGTGGAGGACTGGGTGGCAGTGCGTTTTGGGAACCGGACCAATATATTTTTTTTTTTTCCCTCTCTCCCCTCTCTAATTTCTGTCACTCCTCATACTTCCGTCTCCTTTTATCTCGCCTCGTCTGTCCTTACCCCCAGGTGCTGCAGCTAGCATGAGTAGAGTGCAGTCTCATGGGTGCCCCCTGGCCTGCGAGGGGCGATGGGAGTATGTGGCAAGCAGGACGAGGCTGAGGGCCTTGAGAATGGAGCAAGGCCGTTGGTGTGATTGATAATGAGCGTCACCTGTGTGCCCCACCAGTCTCGTATCTCACAGAGGAGCTTCGGAAGCATAAAAGGAGGAGCGACGACAGTGAAGGACGAGAGAGGACCAGGCCTGGATTTACGTTATGTTTTGTTAATGTGTGTGCGGATGTTGTCCATGAGGGGCTGACGCTTTTACTTCCATTTTGTGTTTATTTTATGATCATTAAAGTGTTTGAACATTCGCCGGTTCCCGCCTTCTTCCCTTATCATACCTCGCTACATGGACTAACCAGCAGATCAGTTTCATCGCACAGCATTTCAAATGTTTTTTTAGTTATTCTGAAATGCCTGAGCCAAAGTCCCTCCCAGAAGCGTCTCACATGATTGTGTTCCCTAACACCAGGCACCCGAATCCAAGGTAACATGACACTGTTTATTGCGTTTCGTCACACGCTCTGAGACGCAAGTCATTTATGAAGTAGGACGGGTCGGCCACCTTTTTGTCATGAAGTGCAATTTTTAAGTTTCTGAGTTAATCACTGTGCCACACCCCACACATCATCAGCCAATTTCAAGATCAAAGACTGCAATTGGAGAGAGAGCAGCATCAGCACTGGTAGGATAATTTAGTGTTACTACTTTTAATGAAGAAGACTGTGTCAAGCTTCAGGATATGCAATTAACTTTCAGTTTGGAATGCGAAAAAAATGCCCTTTCTTTCGGTCTTTTCACGATTGGATAGCTATACGATCAGAGAAAACACATGAAGTGACCAGGTATGCAGTTTCCACATGCATCACAGTCATTTTGATGTGCGTGGCATGTTTACCAATATACTTGGTTGAATATCTCAGAAATTTATAGCATTGACTATAGTCAAACCAAAATTTATTCAGACACCTTGAACATTTCATTCATTATTACAGTTTATTCACTATAGTTTAAAAAATTGTAATAAAATATGACAAGAACTCAGAGTTAAACTGTGTCAGAAAACATTAATCTTTATATCAGATAACACAAAACATGGTCAGGTCAAAATGTCTGAATAATTTTTGGTTCCAAATTTTTATAAATTTTACTGGTATCCACTGTATGAAGAATTTTTGGGTATATGTCATGTCACAGTTTACTTTATTTTGCTATCCTCACTTACATAAATAAACTATAGTGTCCTGCACCCACTAGTAAAAAAATATATATAAAAAATTATATCTAGTGTAAGTGGTGGGGCACACAGTGGCATCCCCAATTTCAGCAACTTTCATATTTATTACAGATATTTTGTGCCAATTTCCTATGAAGTGACAATTTTGTTCTCTTGAACACATGGGAATGGAAACAGTGCTTTATTCACAAATGTTTCATGCGATATTCCAATTTTGCACATAAGTTAAATTTGCAACTTTGGATGAAAACATTGTTAGTGCTAAAATAGCTACAGTATCTCATAAAAGTGAGTACACCCCTCACATTTCAGCAACCATTTTAGTCTTCTCAAGGGACAATATTATAGAAATTAAACTTGGATATATTTTAGAGTAGTCAATGTGCTGCTTGTATAGCAGTATAGATTTACTGTCCTCTGAAAATAACTTAACATACAGCCATTATTGTCAAAATAGCTGGCAACAAAAGTGAGTACACCCTAAGTGATAACAGTTGTATGTTGTTTAACCATGCAAAGCCACATGTAACATTCATCATGTTCATGTTGTTGTCTGCTTGACAGGACCATACAAATGTGTGGATCTTGTATTAGAGCAGTTAAAATTTGGTGTTTTGAGTACAATTCTCTCATACTGATCACTGGATGTTCAACATGGCCCCTCATGGCAAAGAACTCTCTGAGGATTTGAGAATTAGAATTGTTGCTCTCCACAAAGATGGCCTAGGCTATAAGAAGATCAGTAACACCATGAAACAGCACAGTGGCCAGGGTCATAGAGGGAGGTTTTCCAAGATGGGTTCCACTTTGAATCAAAGAAGTTGAGACCTTGTGCTGTGCGTCAGGTGCAGAAGCTGGCTTCAAAAAAAAGACGCATGAGTACTGCCAGCATTGCTTTAGAGGTTGCAGAAGCGGAAGGCCAGCTTGTCAGTGCTCAGACCATACACCGCACACTGCAACAAGTTGGTTTGCATGGCCGTCGTCCCAGAAGGAAGCCTCTTCTGAAGCTGGCTTACAAGAAAGCCCGCAAACAGTTTGCTGAAGAGCATGAATTACTGGAACCATGTCCTATGGTCTGATGAGACTAAGACAAACTTGTTTGGCTCAGATGGTGTCCAGCATGTGTGGCGACGCCCTGGTGAGGAGTACCAAGAAAATTGTGTCTTGCCTACAGTCAAGCATGGTGGTGATAGCATCATGGTCTGGGGCTGCATGATTGCTGCTGGTACTGGGGAGCTCTGCTTCACTGAGGGAAACATGGATTCCAACATGTACTGTGACATTCTGAAAAAGAAAATGATGCCCTCCCTTCAGAAACTGGGCTGAACGGCATGATAATGACCCCAAACACACCACCAAGATGACAACTGCCTTGCTGAGGAAGCTGAAGGTGATGGAGTGTTCAAGTATGTCTCCAGACCTGAACCCTATTGAGCACCTGTGGGGCATCCTCAAGCAGAAGGTGGTGAAGCGCCATGTGTCTAACATCCAGCAGCTCTGTGATGTCATTATGGAGGAGTGGAAGAGGATCCTAGCAACAACCTGTGCAGCTCTGGTGAATTTCATGCCCAGGAGGATTAAGGCAGTGCTAGATATCAATGGTGCTCAAACTAAATATTGACACTTTGGACACAGTTTTGACATGTTCACTTAGGGTGTACTCACTTTTGTTGCCAGTTATTTAGACAATAATGGCTTTATGTTGAGTTATTTTCAGAGGACAGTAAATCTGTACTGCTATACAAGCTGCACATTGTCTACTCTAAAGTATATCCAATTTTCATTTCTATAGTATTGTCCCTTGAGAACATATAATAAAATGGTTGCTCAAATGTGAGGGGTGTACTCACTTTTGTAGATGCTGTAGATTATATCCACGTCTTTGTAAGTTACCAAACTTTACAGAAGACTAGTTGTCCAGCTCCGTTTACACAGCAGGGTTTCGCGGTTGTGAGTCCAGAAAATGTACAGGTGTGAGTTTGGTTATAGAATGCGCTTGTCACTGCTGTAAACTACAACATTGGTACAGTATTAGTATGTATGCCGACTTTGTATGAGTACTGTTTGACGCACAGGCGTCTGCCTTCAAACACAATGTGTATGTGCATGCGGGCTACACAATGAGTGTGACTATCTCGTTGTTGATGAGAGATTAACAACTAAAGTGAATTTAAACAGGCAAAATATTGGATTAGATATTGGATTTAAAATATTGTGCATTGGGTCTTGCAGTGTCAATCCAACTTATGTCATTAATATTAAATCAAACAATTTTTGGTGTTAGACCTAAAAAATTCAAGTAAGTGTGTACTGAAAAGTTAATTATTAGTGAGTAACCCCATAAATCTCTACCAGCATACATGCACAGACAAGATGTTGTGAGAACAGGAAAATCTGCAACACATTCAAAGTAAAGAGACCTCCAGAAGAGAGAGAGAGGCATATGGTCTGCAGATCCTGATCTATTTCCTTCCCAGCCTCGTGTTTTTCACTCTTTCTTTGGCTCTGTCTTTTTGTCTGGTGTTTGTGCGGTTATACTGCTGTCAGAGTTTCTGTCCTGGACAGTGTCATGATGAGAGCAGTTCTGATCCAACAGATTACCACTGCTGGAGCTTCAGCACCAAAGCACATTTCATATCAACTTACATTATCTGCAACATATCAACTAATATCTCCACAACCTCGAAGAAGAATCAAGACACATGCAGCGAAAAGAAACAGCTAATCGAGTTACAATTTAAGTAAGATGAAAAGATAAAGACCACAGCACGGAATCTTTGGTCACAGAATTTTGCAAAAACCTCCTGAGAATTGGAAAGTTCCAAACTGTCTGACATTCCTTCTACTTTGGAACACAAAAAAAATTGCAAAAGAATGTTCATTCTGCTCTTTTTCATACACTGAATACATACAGTAACTGGAACATTTTAAGCTCTGAAAAAACACCATAAAAGAATATCATATACTGTATTCCAAGACTCCTGAAGATGAGAGTTTTGCATGAGAATCAGGACAAAATTTTAAATTTATATTCACTGAAAATACTGCTCCTGAAATCTCATATGTGGTTGCATAATGTACTTATTTTTAGGGTGAAAATATTTCCTTTTGTGTTCCACAGAAGAAAGAAATAATAACTTAGAACAGAAAATGAGGAATGATATTTGAAACGCAATTATCTTTTTTAACTACAGTCAAATTTTTCTTATTGTTATCAGTTGAAAACAGATGTGAATTTTTTTTTCTTTAAGTACAAAAGAACAGCATTTATTTGAAATAGGAATCTTTTTTAACATTATAAATGTGTTTACTGTCACTTTTGATCAATTGAATGCATCCTTTCTGAATTAGTATTAAAGAAAAGAAAAATTGTACTAACCCTAACATTTGAACGTTAGTGCATTTCTTTAAATATTTTGGCCAATTTGATAATCCTTCGTTTTTTTCCTCCCATAATCAGTGCAGAAAAATGCAATAAAATTGCACAGAGGTTGTGTGGGCTTAAAGATAACTACTTAAGACATTAAAATACTGCGTCAAACTGCTCCAAATTATAACTATAACATACAAAGGCTGCAGAAAGATAACTACTGGGGTCAAAAGAATTTAGTGATATTACACTGATGCTCAGAGGCACAGCTCCAATCCTGAGATACACAACTGCAGCGTGTCTTCCTGCAAAGAGAGCGGATTAGAGAGAGAGTCCGTGTGCAGGTGACTGGGTGCTGCATTCTCCCTGCTAAATGGCTTCGCTTAAATCAGATGCAAATCTGTAATAATGACACTTGTTGTGAATGGAGCTCGTGGTGTGGATGTGGAGACTGCGGCTGCCGCCCGGTGTGAGCCATTATACCCTCAAACAAACCCAGACTGAGGCCTCGGGTCCCTCTCGCTCTTAACACCGCGTGAGAGGATCACACAGGAAACGGCGCAAACTATTCACACCACTCAATGAATAAATTACGCCAGACAAAGACTGCAGAATATCAGAACAGCAGCACTGAAAGAGTTTTGTTTCTGTTCATTTTTACACAGCACACTAATATAAACTGGGCTCGAAATGTGCAGCTCTCTTTGAAGTCAAGAAATGCTTCATTTCACATGTTGTAGTTTGAGCTGTGCGGTTTGGAGAACGTTACACAAGCAGGCCAATCTTGGCAGTCGGAGTCGGGGTTTGTTTTGGCAGGACTTCACTTGTTTTGTTGATTCTTGAAATCCACGTTCAGTACATGAAGTTCAGGCTCCATTCTCTGCACTTTATGACTGACCAATCATTGCATGGGAGTTGTAGCAGTTATGCCTAATAGGTAATGCACTTCGTTTAGTAAGTCAGATTGCAGTCATTCTGCTTCTTAAAAACAGTCCATCAGCATAGACAGAGACGGAGGGACCTACAGCCGACATGAGCGGATAAAACAAACAAGCACACTTACTCTGTAGGGTCCATAGAGTCTTTTTTTCACCTCCAAGCGAAATTCTCTGGCTTTCTCTTCATCGCTCATGTCTGTGTTTCTGAGACGCAGAATTTCATAAACACGCCTTGCATGTTTCTGAAAGTTAGAAAGTAAACAAGAAGCATATTGTAAAGGTTTGTTTCATGTAACACACATTCTAGCTTATCTTTAACCTAAGGTTTGGGGACAGCATCTGTAGCAATAATTTCAAATGCAGTCCTGAGCATTTAAAAGCAGAATATGTGAGGTTTAGTACAAGAATAGTACTTAACATAGTACTTTAGAGGTGGAACAACTCTGAAAGTTTAGTGATGCCATACCAATGTAATTCCTGCGGGAAGAGTTCAGTAGGCCCATAATTATTGCAAAATAAACACAGATAGGGCGATTAGGATACAAAGCTGAGCACCCTAAAGAAGTTTATTTTGATAATGACCAACTGACTGTGCGATAATCATCCAATTTTATTGTTTTCACCAATAAATAAAACACGGAAATGAAATATTGATTTGATTTGAAATTATTTTATTATGTGAAAATAAAGAGAGCCCGGAGTGAAACGAGCACCTATAAAAGAAATGTGTCAAAACCAAGTGTGCCGCACAAGTCCTGAAATGTGAAGGCAAAACGTTTTGATCGCCCCCAAGTGGCTGGATGCAGTATAGGTCATAAACCCGCCCTCTCCATTGTAATCTAATGGGGCTTGAGACAAACTAAATACACTTCAAATAAATTTTGTCCAAAGATGGTTTCTGTCATTTTATGTAGTTTTTAAATCACGCTGATGTAAGTTCAAGTGTTCGTTTTAAAATAAGTTCGGTTTTAGATATTTGATGCTATAAAAACAGGGTGAGACGTCATGATTGACAGCTGAGATTGACAGCTTCTCTGAGCAAAGTAGTCACTGAGGCTATTTTTGGGGGGATTTTCAGGATGAGATTGGAGCTTCAACTTTATTTCTACATTTCCATAACTGTTTATTTCACACTGACATAATGAGTTGTGCTGCAGTAAACTGTAGTTAACCGATTCTGCGGGAGTGTGGGTGGGGCCTTGATACCGCGGCTCCACTTCACGCTCACTACTGCGCAGACTCGGGCTCCGCATTCACTACTGCGCAGACTCGGGCTCCGCATTCACTACTGCGCAGACTCGGGCTCCGCATTCACTACTGCGCAGACTCGGGCTCCGCATTCACTACTGCGCAGACTCGGGTTCCAAGATGTCAGCACCATATTTGTACATTAACGGCTTTACTTCTCTACAATGGAAGAGAGTGAAGGTGCGTCGTACATATTTTTTTTTTTACAGTCTATGGTCAAAACTGTCAGTGTGCCACAGATGCTATCCACATAGCCTAAGCTGTAACGTACACAAATGCAAAACACAAAACCTGAATCAAAGGAACAATGTCATGCAATTTAGAAAAATGGCCTAGAACCCTCATACTAGAGTTATAATCATGTATACTGTGCTATGTGTGTAACTTCCGTTTTGCTAAAAGTCTTTTTTTATACTCAGGAGGGCAAAGACCATAGATGATTAGATTATGTTTCTAATCAATTAAACATGAAAAGGAAGCTTTCACTGCATAATATTTTAATACATGCATTACAGTGAATTACAATTATATGTCAAACCTTTAAACTCGAGGGGTAAAATAAGCACGCAGCAGTTTACAAGTAGCCCAATTCTGCAGGAAAGCCGCAAACTTGGCAACACTGCTACTGAAATCATTTGGTGATGGTTTTAATGGTTAACGCTTGATGGTTTGTAATGTTTGTTATGGTATTTTTAGTGGAAACCATTAGAACTTCTGTAATGGTTTCTATTGTTTTTTTTTTAAAAGTGTTCAATAAAACCATGATTAATTGCTTTTGATACTTTATTTGAACCAATTATTATTGCCTCATTGTTATTATATGCATTTAAAGTCATTTTAAAGACAATTGTTCGCCTTAGGTCTATTTTTATTACAAAAAAAAAAAGTAATCGATTAATCATCAAAATAATCAACAAATTTTGGTAAAATAATTACCAAAATTATTGTCAGTGACAGCCCTAATAATATGTAATGTCAAACGTCCGTATGCTAACTGTCAATAGAGAATAATGTCGTTTTGTAACAGTGAAGAGCAGAGACTCTAAATACATTGTACAAAATGTACCAGCCGCCGCAATTACGGACTGAATCTTTAATGGTATCCACTTCTCTGGGTTAAAAGCATCTTGCTCTGGGATTCCCGTGCTACTCTCAGAGCAGAGAATCTGTAACCATGACTCCGAGAGGTCCACCGTACCTCACGCAGTTCCCACTAGGGTAGTATGGAGAGCCAAGCATTTTACCTGGCCATGCCACAGGCACCACCCTGAGATAATCACTCACAAACAACACGAACAGAGGGGATTGTGGGGCATAAAAGGAGATGCTGGGTCATAATTGAAGCAGTTAAAGAGTGACCGGAGTGGCAAGAGAGAGAGGAGTCCCACAGGGGTCACTGTTAGGCCCACTCCCACTCACTACCTGCTAATGGCCCGCAGCCCTCAGAGGAAACGAATGTTCACTCCTACCTTTAGGGGCATTACAAGTTGAAAACCCATCAGGAAAAATCCATAACCTCTGTGTATAAATGCACAAACTCTTTTCTAGAATTAATTGTATAATTACTTGGTCTTATTAGCTACAGTATACAGCACCAGAAAATATTTAAAGAAAGTGCTCAAAAACAAGGCAAAATTAGGGCTGGTAATATTGCCAAAAACAATATACAGTATCTCGAAGTTTGCTCTGAAATGACTTTTTTAGAATTGTGTGGGGTTTTTTTCAACCATACAGCTACTGTAGGCAAGTGGATTCAAAATAAAATTATTTTTATTATTATTTTTATTACTATTATTATTTTGATATGCATCAATAATAATGTATAGTAATAAACAGTCCTAATTCCATATTTTGATAACACTTTACAATAAGGTTCATTAGTTAAACATTAGTTAAGGTATTAACTAGCATGAACTAACCATGAGCAATACATTTGTTACTGTATTTACCAATCTTCATTAAAGGTGCAATATGTAAGAATTTTGCAGTAAAAATCACTAGGCCAGTGTTATATATTTTGTTCACTTGAGTACTTACTAGGGGTGGGAGAAAAAAAAAAGAAAAAAAAAAAAGATCCATCACGATTCTTTCTCCAACGATTCTGATTCTGAGAATTTCAGAATTGATTCTGAGCTTATAGTTTTTATTCAGATGCGCGATGACGAATGGAAAACGTTCAGATAATCTTAAATACTGAAAGCACTATTTGTTTATTGTTTGTAATATGTTTCTTTGCTCCTCTTTAATATTTGCTACTTGCTTATATGTTATGAAGTTATAGCCTATAGGCTGTTTAAAATTCTTTAAAAAAACAATTGTTTTAATTTATTTTAAAAAGTAGGCTACTTATAAATTTTTATGTAAGGATATGTAAATGTAAGGATTTTAAGATTTTCAAGTTGGTAAACTAATTAATTAATAAAAAAAATAAAAAAAAGTAGATCAAAAATCATTTTGGAATCGGATCGTGAGGTCACTAAAGATTCCCACCCCTAGTACTTACAATATCCCAAATTTTTCCAACTATTTGTAAATCTTGAAAAATCATCATACAATACGTTTTAAAATCAATTGCATGCCATTTATCAACACAAGCCATCCAGCATTTAATATGATATTCTAAAATCGATCTATCTAACTGCAGTGTTCAACAGTGTCTCACAGCAGCCACCGAGCGAACGCACAGAGTAACGTTATAACATCATTTTCAACACTCTCAAATGTATCTAATATGATAAACAGAGCTGTGTTACACTCATACGCTTGACCGAAAAAGCGGAAGCGGCGCCGGCGGCATAATAAAAGTTCAGCTGCTCGCAGCGTGTTGCGCAGTCGCTCCAGCTCCTCGTTCAGCTCCCACAACACTCACTCCTGCTCTGCTTCATACTACAGTAACGTTAATAATCGCATCCATGAACATGATTTCATCCTGAGTCCTATCCCGATTATTTTCCACGGGCTGTGCGGTGAAGACCACATGTCCCAAGATTCCGTGCTCAAACTTGGCGTCATCAAGCTACGCCTTTGTTTTGAATATGCCTCTAGCAACCTCTAGCGGACAGAAAATTTTTCATATTGCACCTTTAACATTAGTTAATGAAAATACAGTTGTTCATTGTTTGTTCATGTTAGCTCACAGTGCATTAACTAATGTTAACAAGATTTTAATAACGTATTAGGAAATGTTGAAATTAACATTAACAAAGATTTCTAAATGCTGTATAAGTGCAGTTCAATATTAGTTCATGTTAACTAATGTAGTTAACTAACTAATGAAGTTAACTAACAAATGAACTTTATTGTAAAGTGTTACCCATATTTTTTACTAAAACATTTTTAAAGCAGACAAAATGCTATGAAGGAACTGTTGGGAACATTTTTAGAGATGATCCCAAATCATTGATTTGATTTACTGAAACAGTTTGAAAAAACAGATTTATTGAAATTAATCAAACTATTTAATCAGGTTTTTAAAACTGAGGTGGTATTCAAATATCTTGGTCTTCACGCTCTTGCGAAGCTAGCCTACTGGGATGGTCTTAGAAAATGTAATAGCCAAATTGCATTAAAATAATAAATGTCGTGCATAACAAACGTGCTCATGTGTGATGCAGGTTTGAATCCAGTTTGTGACTTAGGGTGCGTTCACACTTGTAGTTCGGTTCGTTTGGTTCATTTGGTCCGGACCAAAGAAGAAAAACAAACATTTAGTCCTGGTCCGATTAGCATTCAGATTGGCAATTTTATCACCGAACCAAAAGATACCGAACCTTAAGGCATAGGGATACATTCACAACGTGATTGGTCGGATTTTATGACGTATTGCCTATTTTGAGACGGAACTTACCGAACATCCAAAACAATGCTGTGTGCTGAGGTAAGTGCACTCGTTGTGTGTGCAAAGCCTGCATATGATGGTATTTTGGCCAGCTGAGAACTCGTGAAGAGATTATAAAATGTGTAAAGTAGTCAAAACAGCACGGTACGTGTTGCGTTCATATATCTTTCGAACCGCACCAGAGTTCGTTTGGAAGCGGACCGAGACCCATCTTTTCAGCGGTCTCGGTCCGCTTGTTTGGTTCGCACCAGGGTTCGGATGGCAGCGTTCACACATGCGCAAATGAACCGCACTAACCGAGCAATCGCACCAGGGTTCGTTTTAATCGAACCAAACATGACAAGTGTGAACAAACATGACTTAGTGTGTCTTATTTCCACCTCTTCTCCTTATGTTTTTTTTTCTCTTGAATATCGATATCACTAAAAAGGCAAAATCAATAAAGTAAATAAACCAGCAAGGGATGTTACCTTGTTGATCTTGAGTTTTTCTCTGGCCTCAGATGCCATCTCTTCACTGAAGCCCTGAGAGAGTTTCTCATTGGAGAAAGATGGCAGAGTCAAGCACAGCTTCACCAGCACAAAATCTCTCAGCTTCACATAGTTTTCAGACGGATCTTCCGCTGCAAAGCAGACAGTTGTGAAATGTCAGTCCATGAGTCTTGAAAGTTTCCATTTGGTAAAATACAGTATTAAGATACTGACGCCAGACAAACACAACTCAACCTTCATAAAAACACTCATTATATGCTGAATACATCATAGGAGACAATTAAGCTAAATGCATGTTTACTCTGGTAATCAGGGGAAACAAAGACTTTAACTGCATAAAAAAAAGACTGGAGAGAAAAGACAAGTTACACAATGTAGAGTAGGACTGGGCAATGTATTTAATGTTTACAATATATAGCACATTCTGGCAAAAATAAAAAAATAAATAAAGAACAAGCTTATATTATGATTTTAATGCACTTAATACAGACCGCAGCATTAGACTAAAGTTCCCTCACTGCCTCACAAATAAAATGTTTATGGAAGTGCCTAAATGGCATTTTATGAGGAAAAAAATGTTTTAGTAAAAATATATGAGAGGTAAATATTGCTGTTTATTACCATGTACAGTATGTATTTGTTAAATTAGTGAATGATTGACATAAATGATTAAATATTCCGTGTTCATTAATGCAAATATAATGTAGAAATAATAAGTACCAAATATTTTTATATTATTTTATATAATGTTATACAACACAGCCCTTGTATCTCCTCCTCTCTCTATATATAGAGAGAAAAATGAACACATGGTAAAATAGTGTGAGCTGGGTAGAGATCTGGTAGTGTGGTTCTCTCTCTCTCTAAATAATGTTGAGGGGGTGAGTGAGTGAGTGGCAGCATGTGGCCAGCACATTTCAGCAGCAAACTGCCAGCAATTAACATCACATCCCTTCACCTCCCCAAATCTGAAGGCAGAGCAACTCAACAGCAACAACTGCCTTATGAAAGGAAATTCACAACACTTTGCCCTCTCTCCCTTTCAAACACACAGATATCATTAGAAAAGCTGCGAGACCATACACACGTTCTGAACACACGCTCTAATGGTACTAGGATTTACAATCATTTTTTTAAATCAGATAAATCCTTTCCATTTGCAAAGGATTTCCAAAATCAAAATAAAGAAAACAACATGATAAATTATAATCAACTGTATTGAAACTTTTAAGTTGTCATTACATACTGACTGCATTAATGCATGTAAATGCTGGTCAATCAATATGGGTTTCAGCTGCAGATCCAACCCAAATGTGTGATGAGATCCCTGACGCAAAATGGAGGCTGACTTGATATTAATCCACTTTTTACACAGCTACTTGTCAAATAAATAAAGAGACATGAGATATAGATTTGAGTAGAAATTATTTTATTATTTGCAAATAAAGAAATGACTATCATAGCTATATAAAAACAATATAGTTGTGCTACTAGAACAGTCAGCGATGGTCCAGCGAGATGTGTATTAATGTAATGTATATATAACGGATAATTAAATTATGTTAGGGCCAAAAACTGATATGATAACCGATATTATAAATCTATACTATACAGTTATGCTACACCATTTGAAACACTCACATTTTCTTTCACATTTTATCATCTTTGAGGTTAGTATTGTGTGGGACAAGTTACAAGCCAAAAGATAATAGTTAGTAGGGGTGTGATGAGACAGTTAGCTCACGAGATGAGACAAGACAAGATTTTTACAGTATTTTTAAGAAGTCTTCAATAACAAAATATGTGACTAAAAAATAGTCTGCATCTGCATTTGAAATGTTTTAACTAATCATCTTGTAATGAATATAATTTCAGATCTACTTCCTAAATATGAATTATCATATGCAGTAAAAGACAATAATACTAAAGCACTGTAAAAGGTTTTGCCACAACTGGCTGCTTCTCTCCTGAGTCCTGTATGATTTCAGACGAGTCTCTTCAGACCTTACTGTAATTATGAGCTTCTGCAACTTTTGACCTCCTTTTGAACTGAAATCCTTTCCACAAATTGATTATAGAAATACAAACAGTTTTCTCTTATTAAGTATTCAAAGTAGTGGTTCAATAGATCACAAAACTCACGGTTCGGATCATATCACAGTTATTAAGTCACAGATCGGATAATTTTTCGGATCAGCACAAAAAAAAAAAAATTGGGGGGGGGGGGGGTAACTTTGCATTTATTACTTAGCCCACTTTAACTACTCCGATACCACAGCAGAAACTACTAGCCTAACTAATACATTATTAAAGGCAAGTGAACAGACTGTAAAAAGAACAAATACTGTAGTGTACACCAATTACAAGCATTGATAAATACAACAAAGTTACAAATAAAGTATAAGGTCGAACTGTAGTATTAATTTTTGTGTACAGAAATGTAATAATTAAATGTAAAATGACAGTTCACTGTATAAACTTAATATAGATTAATCTTTGTTAAAGCTGTGCTTTGTTGTTTGATTTACATGACAGACAACAGCAGGTATTTATAGGTTGCTGTCACTTTAAGAGTAAGACCCCATGCACGCTCACATCCGATAGATACACATCCGAATTCTCACCTTGTTCAATTAAGACATAACCGAATGTGTTAAAGAGAATACTTGCCAAGAGGGGTATTTTGACTGACAATGCGTGTATGTGTCCATCCAAGTGTATTGAGGACGCGAAAGAGAAATCAATTTGGAGTTTGACTCTCTCTCTCTCTGTGTGTGTGTGTGCGCGCACGAGCCTTGTATGTATGTGCGTCTGTGCGCACCGATAACAGCGTTGGGGTGCGATACCGAATTAAATCCTCTTTTGCCTCTTCTAGCGCTGGAATGGTTTTATATCTATTTAATGTGTAAACTAGCAAGACAAAACACGTTCAAATGACAACCTTTCACTCTATTGCGGTTAAACTTGCAATTGATCCGCGAATCACATGCGTGCCGAACCATGGGGCTTGGTCCTTACGGATCACGGATCAACAACGATCCGTTTAACCCCTAATTCAAAGTGCAAATATAGACCAAATTTTTCTTAAAGCATGATACAGAGCTAAGACATGGTTACAACTACACAGCCCAGCCTAAGATAGATTTTATATTGGGAGATGTGTGCATGCATCAGGGAGTCGCTTTCAAAATGCGGAGTATTGAAATTGAGTTTGAATGCGCGCTCGCGTTTTACTTCCGCTTTTGCGTGTTCTCTGTGAATAGGGAGAGGCGGTGCTGAGAGCGCATTCTACAAGATAAGATTCATCAGACGCTTAGGCTCTGTTGTTCAAGGAATCCTCTGCCATGGTCTTGTCAGTCATCTCGTCAGCGTCGCTTACTCTTGTCATGTGATCAGTGAACTCTGATTCCTGCTGCACTACGTACGACACTGTAGCTCGTGCTGGATGAGCTGGATGGGACTGAAGTGACCAAAATCCAACTGAATTACAGTGGGTACGGAAAGTATTCAGACCCCCTTAAATTTTTCACTCTTTGTTATATTGCAGCCATTTGCTAAAATCATTTAAGTTCATTTTTTTTCCTCATTAATGTACACACAGCACCCCATATTGACAGAAAAACACAGAATTGTTGACATTTTTGCAGATTTATTAAAAAAGAAAAACTGAAATATCACATGGTCCTAAGTATTCAGACCCTTTGCTCAGTATTTAGTAGAAGCACCCTTTTGATCTAATACAGCCATGAGTCTTTTTGGGAAAGATGCAACAAGTTTTTCACACCTGGATTTGGGGATCCTCTGCCATTCCTCCTTGCAGATCCTCTCCAGTTCTGTCAGGTTGGATGGTAAACGTTGGTGGACAGCCATTTTTAGGTCTCTCCAGAGATGCTCAATTGGGTTTAAGTCAGGGCTCTGGCTGGGCCATTCAAGAACAGTCACGGAGTTGTTGTGAAGCCACTCCTTCGTTATTTTAGCTGTGTGCTTAGGGTCATTGTCTTGTTGGAAGGTAAACCTTCGGCCCAGTCTGAGGTCCTGAGCACTCTGGAGAAGGTTTTCGTCCAGGATATCCCTGTACTTGGCCGCATTCATCTTTCCCTCGATTGCAACCAGTCGTCCTGTCCCTGCAGCTGAAAAACACCCCCACAGCATGATGCTGCCACCACCATGCTTCACTGTTGGGACTGTATTGGACAGGTGATGAGCAGTGCCTGGTTTTCTCCACACATACCGCTTAGAATTAAGGCCAAAAAGTTCTATCTTGGTCTCATCAGACCAGAGAATCTTATTTCTCACCATCTTGGAGTCCTTCAGGTGTTTTTTAGCAAACTCCATGCGGGCTTTCATGTGTCTTGCACTGAAGAGAGGCTTCCGTCGGGCCACTCTGCCATAAAGCCCCGACTGGTGATGGTTGACTTTCTACAACTTTCTCCCATCTCCAGACTACCTCTCTGGAGCTCAGCCACAGTGATCTTTGGGTTCTTCTATACCTCTCTCACCAAGGCTCTTCTCCCCCATAGCTCAGTTTGGCTGGACGGCCAGCTCTAGGAAGGGTTCTGGTCGTCCCAAACGTCTTCCATTTAAGGATTATGGAGGTCACTGTGCTCTTAGAAGCTTAAGTGCAGCAGAAATTTTTTTGTAACCTTGGCCAGATCTGTGCCTTGCCACAATTCTGTCTCTGAGCTCTTCAGGCAGTTCCTTTGACCTCATGATTCTCATTTGCTCTGACATGCACTGTGAGCTGTAAGGTCTTATATAGACAGGTGTGTGGCTTTCCTAATCAAGTCCAATCAGTATAATCAAACACAGCTGGACTCAAATGAAGGTGTAGAACCATCTCAAGGATGATCAGAAGAAATGGACAGCACCTGAGTTAAATATATGAGTGTCACAGCAAAGGGTCTGAATACTTAGGACCATGTGATATTTCAGTTTTTCTTTTTTAATAAATCTGCAAAAATGTCAACAATTCAGTTTTTTTCTGTCAATATGGGATGCTGTGTGTACATTAATTAGGAAAAAAAATGAACTTAAATGATTTTAGCAAATGGCTGCAATATAACAAAGAGTGAAAAATTTAAGGGGGTCTGAATACTTTCCGTACCCACTGTAAATGGTTTTTATTTCTATAAAAAGCAAAACGACAGTGGAGGCGTCATGTAAACGTAGCAGGTGGCATATTCCATACTAATTTCACTCTCACACGCTGTCATGGCAATATCGCGAGACAGCTTTTCACCTCGACGAGAATTCTCGTCACATTTTAATCTCGCGAGATCTTGTCACACTCCTAATAATTAGGATAAATCCTTTGTTCAAATGTTTGGTTAAATACACACTGCAGCTAAATTTGTTTGTCCATTCAACTTTTAGTGCTTAATCCTGCTCTGTACACACAGAGCTCAGTGATTTAAGGCAGTGACAACCACATTTACACATTCTACACAGTGTATACAGAACAGAAATTAACTACTATTTGTTAATGACGTACTTAAATGTGCAATGTGAAAGAGGTACGAGCCTTGGCCCATAAAACTAAATAAATCTAAAAGCTTTATATTGAAAACAAGACAACCAAAATATCATTCATTCATAAAATTTCCTTCAGCACTCAGATGTAGTTTTCACAAAAATCTACCTACGCTGCATGCTGTGCCTGTGTCAGACTGATCTCTGCCTAATGCGGGACAGTATTTAGTGATTTTTTTTTAAATTGCATTAATCAAAAATGCCTTTAATGATAATTAAACTATGAAACAATAATACTAACCATCTGGAATTTTATAGTGGTTTCTTGCTAAACTGACGGTAGTTGAACGGTAGTTTAGTTAAACTTGCCGAACATAAAATAGTGCGCAAAAAAAAAAAAAACTAAACTAACTAACCAGGCCTGATGCGATAAGATTCCAGCGACAAGCAATTTGTCTGTCCACACCAGGCGCGACATGACTATGACACATCGCAAAAATCAATCACAAATCACAGCCAATCAGAAGACCTTGTGGGCGGAGTCTCTCTGCAAGCACACCGCACTTGCATTGAAATGGATAAGCACATAATCTATTTCATAAATATTACACCATTTTAACATGATTAAAGTAATGAGTGAGTGAAGCAATCTGTGTCATAGAATACACATGTCCACAGTTCAAACGTTCTTGTTAATTTTTTTTCAAGCACTGAGGTGAATTATCCATTGTCGCTTTCATTATGGCTATAAAGGTCATGCAAAATGATAGTCAAACTCAGATGCTTTTAACATTAAATAAAGCACATAAACAGTAGCTGAGATTATCACTGTCATACTTTGCATGCAGAAATAGAAACTTTCTAAAATAAAATCGTTGTGTATCGTCGTCACGGCTGGTTAGGACAAAAACTCTGATTAACATAGAAATGATACCTATTATCATGTGATAATCATCACAATTTTGGGATTGAGTCATGTTCCGTACACGCATGAAATTATAATTTAGGGGATTCACTCTGGTATTTAAATGCGGTTGGCTCTCCTGAACCTTTACATTGTGTATGTGGCCTTTAACTCTTAAGTATGAGAAAGAATAGTAGTGATTCTTTCTCTGGCAAACAGCACAAGTAATAAAACATAAAATGCTAAACAGGGCATCTAAGAAGGAAAAATAAATAGCTCAAAACAGGACTCAAATGTTTAATCTAGGCTTCAATGTCCACTCATACCTGTGATGTCCTGTACTTTAGCAGACGTGCAGTAGTATCGGTGGACTGTCTCTAAGAGCTGAGCCCCGTGGCCTTCTCCCTGGAATGGTGGTAAGATCAGCATCTGGCTACACACACAATACAAAAGCTTCAGTGACGCTGCACAGAAGAGCACGATGATTAGGCACAATACCAATTTAAGGTTAGAGCTCTTGAGCCTTTGAGCAACTGTTCTGCAAACACAGAGCCCTGTTACAACTCTAGCACCCTTCAGACACACACTATACTACTGGCTTTACAGAATCTACTGAAACTGACATTATAGGCAAGAGGTTTTGCTTCAAAACCATCATTCAACAACATCAAGTAACTGACACAACACAGTAACAAAACTGTTAATCACACCAAAAGCACCAAAAATATCCTTAAAGGATTAGTTCAATTCAGAATTAAAATGTCCTTGTAATTTACTCACCCCCATGTCATCCAAGATGTTTATGTCTTTCTTTCTTCAGTCGAAAAAAAAAAAAGAGGTTTCTGAGGAAAACATTCCAGGATTTTTCTCCATATAGTGGACTTCACTGGGGTTCAACGGGTTGAAGGTCCAAATGTCAGTTTCAGGGATGCTTCAAAGAGCTCTACACGATTCCAGACGAGGAATAAGGGTCTTATCTAGCGAAACGATCGGCCATTTTCTAAAAAAAAAAAAATTAAAATGAATATACTTTTTAACCACAAATGCTCACCTTGTACTACTCTGTGATGCGCCACACATTATGTAATCACGTTGGAAAGGTCACGCGTGACATATGCGGAAGTACCGATCCAGCGTCTACAAAGCGAACATGCGAAGACTAAGTCAAACGGCCTTTACAAAAAAAGGTAAAACAATGATGTCGGCCGATTTTGAAGTTGGAGTAGAAAATAAGATTTTTCGCCCTACCACGGTACTTCCGCCTACGTCACGCGTGACCTTTCCAACATGATTACATAATGCGTGGCGCATCACAGAGCTAGTGCAAGACAAGCATTTGTGGTTAAAAAGAATATACATTTTTTTATATATTTTTTTGAAAATGGCAGATCGTTTTGGTAGTTAAGACCCGTATTCCTCGTCTGGGATCATGTAGAGCCCTTTGAAGCTGCATTGAAACTGCAATTTGGACCTTCGACCTGTTGAAACCCAGTAAAGTCCACTATATGGAGAAAAATCCTGGAATATTTTCCTCAAAAACCTTAATTTCTTTTCAACTGAAGAAAGAAAGACATGAACATCTTGAATGACATGGGTGAGAGTAAATTATCAGGAAATTTAAATTCTGAAGTGAACTAATCCTTTAAAAAAAATACCAAAATACAAAAAAAAAAAAAAATTCAGAAGTGTGTTACCATATCACAGAAGTGTGATATGGTAACACTGAGATAAATATTGAATTATATTTGCAATATTACCAAGTGAAAAGGTGATTGGTCACATGACCTGTGAAATGTTCTGTGTTGATAGGCCTATTTATTTGATTTGTTTTCTATGCAGGATTATATGGTTAGCTGCAGTTTATTATTTGCATTTTGCATGGTTTTTCCCCTGCTGCTGTCCATGATCCTATCAGAACTCATTTTGGGTCGCGACCCACCAGTTGAGAATTACTGATAAAGACTACCTCAATTTAGCTGCTGAAAATGTTCTCAAATACAGTAAGCAATGATATCATCAGTCTGCGAAAGGTTATATCTGTTCATTCATCAGTGGCCAACGTAATGAAACGTTAGCACGTCTTGCCAATCAATACATTAGACTCGTTTTCAAAACGAGCTTTTGGGTGGGTGATGCTGAATTGGTTGGTCTTATAATACCCAGTAAGGGGCTGGCACACAAGAGACGCAAGATGGTAATTTGGGAGTTTTAGGGACAAGGGAGAGAGAGATGTGTAATTTTCTTTTCCTTTTTTCACAGAATAAAGCAGCAGATAGTGGGCACGTGCTTCCTTAGTAATTACCTGACACGTGGTCTGGTTTTGTCTGGGTATACGTAGTAATTATACACTGTCATGTAGCCAACCGTTGCGTAAAGGGTCTCTCCATCCTTATTGTACTTCTCGAATCTGCAAGAAAGACAGAGAGATAGAGAGAGATGACAAAGACAGGCAGGTCAATCGTAGGCACGCTCCCATGCACCGTACCCCCCGTCGTCAGCGCGAGCGCACTGTGGAGGGCCAGTGGCCTGTCGCTGCACCTGCTGGAGACACTGAATGCATTATGCACTTAATTGGTGCACTGCAACTTAGAGCAGAGAGGCAGGCATCTAGCCTCTTCACATCACTCCAGTCCATTTGCCCATTGTCTGTTTTAATAGGTGCCAAAGCAAAGAAAACACAGGCAGAGTCCCCTTCACTACCGCTGGAGACTTCATTCAGCGTTTCAAAAGACAACAACATTCAATTCAGCCTCTTGGCCTGACTCAAGAAAGAAAGAAACACAAGAGCAAAGAAACGAGACAAACAACACAAAGGAAACTCTTGCCAGATCAACAATTTGCTTCAATGCAGGAGAAAATATAATTAAAGCAGTCTGATAATTGGCCCCACAGGCCCCACAAAGGAAGGAGAGACGTAACCGGGCCCGTTTGGATGCTTTAGACGTGTGCGCGTGTGAGAAAGACTCAGGAAATCACTGTTCAGAAAGTTACTGTTTACTATTAATTGACACTACATTCTTATCGGCACTCGCTCACTTTGTGAGAGCACTTGATTTCTATTTTTTGCCTGCTGAAGTTATCAACACTGATCACAAGTTTTTGCGGATAACTTAAATTTGTTATTTACCCACCCTCTTGTCGTTCCAAACTATTCTGGTTACCTCTTGACTTCTATTGTAAAAACTCAGACATTTCTAAAATTATCTTCTATTATGTTTCAAGAAGAAAGTCAGTCATGCAGGTTTGGAACGACATGAGGGCGACTTTTAATTCTTGGATGAACTATAAACAAACGAATTGTAAAAACAAACAAAAACTGCACTTGCACAATGGACATACAATACAAGTCTATGGGGCAAGACATTCAAGGGTTAGTTCACCCAAAAATGAAAATTCTGTCATTTATTACTTACCCTCATGTCGTTACACACCCGTAAGACCTTCATTAATCTTCGGAACACAAATTAAGATATTTTAGTTGAAATCCGATGGCTCCTTGAGGCCTGCATAGGGAGCAATGACATTTCCTCTCTTAAGATCCATAAAGGTACTAAAAACATATTTAAATCGGTTCATGTGAGTAGAGTGGTTCAATATTAATATTATAAAGCGACGAGAATATTTTTGGTGCGCCAAAAAAAAAACTAAATAATGACTTATAAAGTGATGGTCGATTTCAAAACACTGCTTCAGGAAGCTTCGGAGCACAATGAATCAGCGTATCGAATCTGCTGTTCGGAGCGCCAAAGTCATGTGATTTCAGCCATTGGCAGTTTGACACGCGATCTGAATCAGGATTCATTATGCTCCGAAGCTTCCTGAAGCAGTGTTTTGAAATCGGCCATCACTAAATAAGTTGTTATTTAGTATTTTTTGGCGCACCTAAAATATTCTCGTCGCTTTATTATATTAATATCGAACCACTGTACTCACATGAACTGATTTAAATATGTTTTTAGTACCTTTATGGATCTTGAGAGAGGAAATGTCATTGCTCCCTATGCAGGCCTCACTGAGCCATCGGATTTCAACTAAAATATCTTAATTTGTGTTCCAAAGATTAACTAAGGTCTTACGGGTGTGGAACGGCATGAGGGTAAGTAATAAATGACAGAATTTTCATTTTTGGGTGAACTAACCCTTTCAAAACAGAAATGCAAAGTTTGTTTTATTTATATTATTATTTTAAAAAATATATAAATTATTCTGTACACAAATGCGTGTAATATGGTCTAAAGGCTCATTCTCACCAAGGACGATAACTATAAAGATGATGATAAAGATATGTTTCTAAAAATCACTCTCAGCATTAAAGAATAGCAGTTATAACAATAATCGTTGGAATCACTTTCAGAACTATTTTATCCAGAAGATGAACGATAAAAACATTGACAGCCAATCAGATTCCATCCTGCTGTAAAGAGCTTGAGCATTTTAAGTGACAGACAAGCATGCAGTTAGAAACTGAACGATATCATCCGCTGGTGTGGACATCGTTCTTGGTGTGAACGGGCCTTAAATCATCCTTTTAGTAGTGGGATTACAGTTCTAGGAACATCACAGCTGATTGTGAGTTACCAACATACTTTATGTGAGCGGATGTAAAAACGTTCTTGCCTGTTACACAGAAGATCATTACAGTAAAAGCAATTTTTGCAAGTGTTTTCAAACTGAGAAATGAGGGATTATACTTTAACGCTGATACAACATAAAGAATCTGTGAATAGACACTCACACAAGGAAGAAATCCCAGCGATCATCATCCACATCAATGAAACTGGCCGTCTCAATGAACCACATTAGAAATGTCTGCAAGCGCTCGTGGTACTCTCTGAACCCTGGACATGGGATATCCACCTGAAATCATGAAGAGCAGATCAAATCCATGGTGTGTTCACAAGGAATTGTGCTAGAACTTCATTAAATGTTTGTTAAAATGTGTAGCGGGAAAATCAACATTAGTAATGCACCAAAATTTCAGCTGCCAAAAATTGCAAGGTTGACAACAAATTTCTAGATTTTAATCAATACTGATATGAATTCTAAAATCTCAACCTCAATCTTTTAGTCCATGCCGTTTTCTGTTGATGTGTGAACAAAACTTATCTGAATATTTGTAGCGTGCCTGCCATCCAATAATCGCAATAAGCTTTGTGTTTTGTTGCTTTTAATATGAACAGTCTCAACTTTCAAATTTTGTTGATTTTATTACAAAATTCAAAGGGAAAAAAATGTATTACTATGTATTACGCCATGTGACAGATCACTAGCTGTAGCCGCATCAGTTCAAGTGGGAGCACGGATCAACTGCATGTAAACTGATCATCTCTTCCTCTTTCTTTACTACTAGTTATAGCACTCAACATGAATGAACATCAGAAGGTATGTTGAAGTATACAGAAAGACTTACTAAAATGTATAATGCCTCAAGTAATCTCTCAGTGTTTCAACTGTGGAAAGACGTCAATAAAACAGCTTGTTAACAATGTCCTGTACCATTATTTACCTCAGGAAAGCTATTTTATTTGAGTGTTGATTATTAAATAAATTTGATTAAGTAAATGATTATTAAAAAACTTCATATTCATTTTCTGATTTGAATGTCGGTGTTTCAGTAAAAATCATTTAATTAATTAAAAAGTCGAATATTAATATAATTAAACAAAAAATATATTTTAAAATAAGTATAAAAAATAAGACATTTTCGGTTTTGGGTCCAAGGCATCCTTAATTTTTGATTTCGGTCCAGAATTCTCATTTCGGTGCATCACTAGATAACATGGTAGTAATTAGGGCTGAGCGATATGGCAAAAATTCTCGATAATTTTTTCCCATATTGATGGATAACGATATTTATTTCGATATATAAACTGTTAATGTTGCCAGCTTTAAAAGAGTATCCCAACTGAAGCCACAAAAACTTGAGGGTTCATTAATTACATTTTAAAGTATAGTTTATTAACAAAACTCACTTTGAAGCAGTCTGAAGCGTTGCGCGAGCCTGTGGAAGTGTAGAACGCGCAACAGCGCCGCCTTGTGACTTTGCAACATGCAGCGCCCTTTGTGAAATATCCACCGCGTCTCTGCAGCGCACGTGGGAATGTCAGCGGGAGTAAACAGTTCTGACGCCCACATAACGAGCAGGTACGAAACACGTAGGGAGAGGGGAGATTTTCCAGTAGTTAATCGATCGCGGATGGTTTCATTATCTTGGGCGGATACAAAAGTATGAGAGGATAAAAATAATAAAAGCATAAACGTGTCTCCAAATATACTTGGGCGGCCGTTAATATACCTGGGCAGCCCGCCCAAGTAAAGTATATGTGTGGGAAGCACTGTGAATAGGTTGCCAATCTTGTTTTTCACCGTCCAACGACATATTTTACAGATCATTTTAATCTGCGCCTGTTCGCTTTTCAAATAACCAAACCTTTTCCATATAACTGAATTCGTGCTACCTTTTTTGTCGACAATTTCATCATTTTTGGATAATAACTCGAGGTTAGTTTCACTTTCATCGCTGCTTCCACTCATTTTTGTCGTCCTTGTGTCGAGTTTGCTTTGCAAAGTGCCGTAGGAAACTGACTTTGTTCTTTGACGTGAACGTTAAAAGCTGCACGCTGATTGGTTGTTGTCGCCTATTTCTGCTGTATGATTGGCTCTTATATTAATCCATATCGAGTAAAAATGCCTAGAGCTTATCATCGTTATCGACATATATTTTATCGCGATTCGATATGATATCGTTTAACGGCACAGCCTTATGCTGTGTTCACACCGGACGCGACTTGCGCGAATAAATCGCGCTATTCGCGCGTAGTTGGACGCTTGAACATTTTGAGTTTACTCGCTTCATTCGCGCGTGACATCCGCTTCATTCGCGCGTGAAAATCCCTTCACAACAGACGCGAATTCGCGTCATGAGAGGGGCTCTCCCGCTCCTTTATGTGTCCCAGACAGCAGTCAAAGCAGTGACTCAACATGCAGTGGGAAACTCTGTACCTTGTGTATATGGTAGGTGAGATCCTCCCCTGCCTCCACATTGTGAACTTTGTAGGTGTGTTGCAGGCTGCCAAAGGGTTTGAAGTTGGCCTCTTTCTCCAAGAGAGAGATGAAGTCATCGGTGTTGCAGCAGAAACCAGCAGGAATGATCTCTCTGATCTTACCCTCCACATCATCTGGCTGAGGACAAACACAGAGAAAGAGAGAGCAGGCTTTAAACGGCTAACTACAAACATTTCATCAAATGAAAAACTACCTGCATTTGCAATGAGAAAACAGCAGTTATGTAAGAGAGACCAGTGTATGTTACAATTCAAACAAAGGAAACAAAGCAAAGTCAATATTTAAACCTTCAAGAATCACAATTAAAGAACCGTGTGAATCTAAAGTCACACTGAATTTTACTCAATTAAAAAATACTAAACAGAATGTACATGTGGTAAACAACTGTTTAAATGAACAGATTTCTTTTGAAAGAAGTGTCTTATGCTATCCAAGATCCATTTATTAGTATTAAATATTGTGTAATATCCTTACATTAGGGTTGTCAAACATAACGGTACTACCGGTACAAAAAAAAGTTGAGTAGAGTACCATGTATCTGCTGATAGACGCTGCTTTCAAATGCTCTCATTCATGTTTGTTTGAGCTCTTTCTGTATAAAGCAAAGGTTTCTAATAACAGTGTGTTTTTACAAGAATTATGCATTGTACCCAATCACAATCATATCTGTTGAGCGCTTGAACGCAACGGCCAATCTGAGGTGCTAGTCAGTAAATTAGTCAGAATCCGCTTAACACAGCTGAAAACACACAAGGTTTTTAAGGTTGTTGTTTTTTGTTCAACTTGAGCAAAACACTTTACAAACATTATACAATCAAGACAGCTTTATATGTATGTATCTATGTATGTACAGTAAAACCAAAATTTATTGAGACACCTTGAACATTTAATTCATTATTACAGTTTATTCACTACAGTTTAAAAAAATGGTAATAAAATATGACAAGATCTCAGAGTTAAACTGTGTCAGAAAAAAATTATCTTAATTATGTCAGATAACACTTAATCACATGGTCAGGTCAAAGTGTCTGAATAATTTTTGGTTCCAAATTTGTATCAGTTTTACTGGTAGTCCACTGTATGAAGAATTTTTGAGTATAATATGTCACAGTTTACTTTATTTTGCTATCCTCACTTAAATAAATGAACTATAGTGTCATGCACCCACTAGTTTAAAAAAAAAAATAATAATAATATTATATATATATATATCTAGTGTGTGAATAATTTTTGTTTTGTCTGTATGTATATATGTGTATACAGACCATATTTAACAAATAGTTCATACAGTATTATTTTTGGTATACATTACAGTCATCTGTAATAGTTTTATTTTCTCTTGCTTTCATTGGTTTTCACAAAGTGATAACGTTACTGCGCTTTGAGAAGAACCTAAAAATGCTTTATAACCTGCATATGAAGAGTTTGGTTCCAAAACGCGATAAAAGCCATTTTTAAAAAAATGAGTTTCCGCCAAAATCAGTATTGTATCTGGTCGGTATTGAAAAGTCATTTATTAATTTTGCGCAAAATGCGATATCCGTCATGTTATTCACACTGTAAACATTGAAGGCTTTTTAAAAAGCCATTTTTAATACCAATGTACTCGGCAAATGTGCTTATTTAACCGTGCGGTGGCGCCAGATACTTTTTAATCGGTAATGAGAAATAATTTATAACATTAACAAGATGGCCCGTTGAATTCGTTTTGGGAGCGGCGGTTGAATGTATTTTTAGTAAAATGCCTGTATATAAGATAAATATTGGCAAAGTTTAGACTCTGTCATATATGTGAATCAACTTACTTTGTTGTGTATTTTCAATTTGAAAAATAACTTTTACATTGATGGATTAATTGCATTTTGAAAAAAAAGTGTCATGGATTTATTGCATTTTGGGGAAAAAAATAATACGTTTTTATAATAAACTTTTTAAAAATCAAAATGTAGATTTGAATTTTTAATGTTTTTATAACCAAAAGATGCTATGTGAAAATCTGAAACAGAAAATAGTGGTTTTCATCTTGCCACTTTCTTGGTAAAGAAAACACCTTATTACTCAAATGAATCAAAATGGAGTTATTGCGTTTTGGAACCAAACTCTTCATATATTCACCTTTGACACATCAGTTGGATTCTTTAAATGTGGTTTGATGTGCTATCACTAAACAGCAAAAAACAGTCTGAATTAAATGATCGTTTGCCCCTTTATCTGTTGCTGTTTGAGTGGCACATGCACATTCTTTTAGTGAGGTTCAAAAGAGACTCGCTTATGTTCAGTCTGTTTATCTTCAGTTATGTTCGCCAATCACTAAACGATCAACTAAACTTTTGCCATGAAAACACTCTGCTTGTAAGTAGGGCTGGGAGATTTTTCAGATTTTTTTCGATTAATTCGAATTGAATGTTTTGTAGTTACGTTTTTTAGTTGACTAGTTAAACATAAAAAAATAAATAAATTGTGAATCAGTCAATCGTTCTGAAAAAATTTTTTTTTTGCCATAATCGCCCAGCCCTACTTGAAAGACAAATTAATTTTTTTAGTAATTCTTAATTTTATATTTTAGAAAACTTGAAACACAAATATTTTTCAATACTCTGTTGTATTTTCTCCATACTAATCAAGACCAGGGCCCTCATTTATCAACAGTGCGTAGAAAAGGTTCTATATTTTGTCCTACGAATGATATTTAGAATGTACAAGAGAACAAGAAAAGTACAAGAAAATCTGTATTTATCAAACATGCGCACGCAGATCTTACACACGAGTAAGCAATCGTTGATAAATCCCACACGTGCGTTAGTACCATGCTCGTTCACGTTCACGGTCATTAGCATTCGGAAACGCCTCCAATGAACCATATATGGTGACAACACTTCCCTTTAAAAGTCACGTGATTGTGTTTTTTCCCCCACCGCAATAATGGCAAAGAGAGCTCTCGCCAAGCAGATCAGCAAGATCTTGGAAACACTCCGCAGGGAGCAGAGTCTTCCAATAACGCAAGATAAGCCATTGCACTGAGACAAACATTTTTCACAGCTGTCTTTTATAGGGTTTGACACCAATTACGCATCGTGTTTAAAACTAGACAACTTATAAACTGAGTGTTTTATAATTAAAGGAAACACAGGACATGTGAATTGCTTAACGCATATTGTGACACTCTTAAATGCTTTTTATGTGTAGTGTCGCTATTCTGCCACTAGATTCTCTGCGTAAGCATGCTCAGAGGTGTGCTCATATTTACATTTCTACGTACAAGTTCGTGAATCCCACACTTTGCGTGAAACTGTTCTTACGCACTCGTTACGCACAAATCTGTCCGTACGCACTGTTGATAAATGAGGGCCCTGGAATTTCTTAAATCAAATTTCATTCTTTTCCAAAACATGTAGGAACCCTGTAAAATGCTGTGATATGCTGAAACCATGAAATATTTATTTTTCTTTATTGATTAATTGAAAGTTCAAAAGAACAATTTATTTGAAATACAAAGCCATTATAAATGTTTTACTGTCACTTTTGATTAATGCATCTTTGCAGAGTCATATGGACAACTCAACACTTTTAGGAGCTGGCAGCCACTAGTCACTGTCGATTTTCACTGTATGGAGAAGAGAACAGCGTGAACATTCTGCTAAACATCTCACTTTTGTAAGGGTTTGTGAATGATGACAGAATACTGGGCTGAACTATCCTTTTAAAAGCAAAGATCAGCACAAGAGAATAAATGTGTGCATCTCTATAGAGGTAACGCACGTTCATCTTAATCTAAAGCACGTTTCAAACTCCCACAGAGCGAGAGCGGTTAACTCAGCTGTGTCTAGTATACAGAGAGAGCAGCTGAATTTAATCATATAAACTGAAGTGGCACATTTATGAGTTATGCGTCTATTCCCCCGGCGCTCGGCCTTACATATAATCACAAAAGAGCCCTAACAGAGTAATTCCCTATTCTTCTGTCATTAAGCTATACTTCAGCTGTGATTGGCACACCGCAAAAAGGAATTAAAGGAAAAAAATACATATTTTTGTGGCACAAAAAAGAGCCCCATTAGGCAATTAGCAATGTCAGCTGAGGAGTTTCCAGCCCCCCCTTTTCCCGTGCCTCCTCTGAAAGACCACTTAATTGAATACATTTACTACTTATCTTTAACCATGAATATCAGATGAAGTTCCCCCCACCGTAATGTGTCCCAGCTTCTCACCGGGCAATAAAATTTAATGAATTGATCTCGACTTAACAAAAAAAAAAGCCTGGACATTTATAATAGGTTCCTGTGTTCTGAGGCTGGTGAGCGAACTCAATCAAACGAGTTTGCCCTCTCCATTCACGGGCTCCGGGCCGGACAATAGAGCCTCCCCCCTCCTTCACCCTCTCTGAGATTTTTTTACCCAGCAGAATGCGCACCCATGTTTGCATTGTATCCATTTCCAGCGGGGCTGACATGAGAACACTTTGTATTAAGTTGCTAAGCAGGGCCCTTTGGCCGCGTGATGGGCTGCGCTTGTGTCGCGGGACTCTTCATTCACAACGGCCACAAAACACACGACAAAAGGCTAATGCAACACGCCGCTAATTCCTGCTCATTCAGACATCAGCTAATATCAGAAGGGGATCGGTGCACCTGCAGCTCAGTAACACTCACTATTGTCCCACTGCATTATGGGAGCGAAAAGAGGACGACAAAAACAGAGCAGACAGAAAATTGTAAAAATAGTTTCTCGGGCAAATTGCTCAATCGCACAAATAAAAGCATGGCATTGTGGCGTTCCTGTATTAACTAATGGCGCTTAAGGATGCAAGACTCTTCAGAGACTTGAGGTTCGTTTTGAGAATACGTCTTCTTTATACGATGGGGTTCAACAACGGCATTGAATCTAATTACACTGAAAAAAAAAACCCTTCTAATCAAAGACATCATCTATGAGGAAAAAAGATGAAAAAAAGAACCCAATATGAGCAACAGTGGAGCCCTGTAAAAGAAAAGACATAATGAAATCAACTATCCCTACACAATAAACATCTTAAGTATGTTTAGCGACTATAATTGCATACTACGCTTAAAGGTGAAAGATATTCAGAAATGGCACTAAACACGCAAGTCGCATGGTGTCAGCACACAATATATAATTAGGTCTAATTCTAAAAAACAGCTCAGGTCTGATCTTATCCAGCCTCAACTGCCTGAATCAATCACGTGCACAAGCAACCTTGTTCAAATACTGTAGAAAGGATGAGTTACAACAATATAGGTTAGTGTGTTTGTTAAACATTTCCTCTGTGTAAAGTGTTTTTATTAGCTGATATTAAAGTCTGGGATGGTGTGTGAATAGGCCTATAAAGAGTGTGTGTGCAGTAGTAGAACACAGATACAGGGAGATCCAGCAACTCATATACTTGAGGCCTGACAACACAAGTGAATGATATTAAAGCAACAGTTTGAAAAAATACAAATTCTGTCATCATTCGCTGACCCTAATGTCATTCCAAATCTGTATGACTTACTCTCTTCTATGGAACACAAAAGATTTTGATTTAGCTCTTTTTGACAATAAAATGCCATCTAAAGCTGTGGGTCTCAATCAGAGGGCCTCAAAGACACTTAAATGGCTTAAAAACAAAACAAGCATTAAAATAAGTTGATAAAGCAATTAAAAATCAAGATATTTCATATTTTAATTCACTCCCTTAATTCCATTTTCCCTTCAAAGAACCAGGGGTCCCACTGCCTAGAAAAACCTGGATATGTGAGGTAGTAGTCTACTAAAAGAGNCACTTTTATATATATATATATAATTATACAAAAGGTTCAAA
Organism: Anabarilius grahami; assembly: GCA_003731715.1. NCBI lineage: Eukaryota > Metazoa > Chordata > Actinopteri > Cypriniformes > Xenocyprididae > Anabarilius > Anabarilius grahami. Next base: position 102,146 of record RJVU01051266.1, on the reverse strand, counting down.
CATTCACTGATGCTCCAGAAGGAAACAAGATACATTAAAGTATTAGTCCACTTTTAAATAAAATTTTCCTGATAATTTACATTCACCCCCATGTCATCCAAGATGTTCATGAATTTCGGGAAAAACACTAAACTGGCGCCGCGTTCGTTCCGTAAGTAGAATAGGGAAGGTGTAGGACATACAGCGTAAGCGTTTTGAAGAATGACTTATACAGTTGTATTTTTTTCGAAAATGACCGATCGTTTCGCTAGATAAGACCCTTATTCCTCGTCTGGTATCGTTTAAAGCCCTTTGAAGCTGCACTGAAACTGTAATTTTGACCTTCAAGCGTCTGGAGGCCATTGAAGTCCACTATAAGGAGAATAATTCTGGAATGTCAAAAACCTTCATTTCTTTTCGACTGAAGAAAGAAGGACATGGACATCTTGGATGACATGGGGGTGAGTAAATTATCAGAAAAACTTTATTTAAAAGTGGACTAATCCTTTAAGAGCCGGGGGGTGAAAACTTTTGAACAGGATGAAGATGTCCAAATTTTTCTTATTTTGTTTAAAAATCATATTTATTCATTTAGTACCGCCCTTTGGAGGCAAGAAGATACAGAAGATACTCGCATGTTTCCCAGAAGACAAATTAAGTACAATTTACCTTGATCTTCAAATTCAAAAAGTTTTCACCCCCCATCTCTTAATGTATCGTGTTTCCTTCTGGAGCATAAGTGATTGTTCAAAACTTTTGTAATAGTTGTGTTTGAGTCCCTCAGTTGTCCTCAAGTGTGAAAGATGGATCACAAAATCATACAGTCAGTGCTGGAAAGGGTTCAAATTTGCAAAAGATGCTGGAAAATCAAAGAATTTGCAGGGCCTGGAGGATTTTTTCTGAAGAACAGAGTTCAGTTTAACTGCTCAGAACAAACAAGCGACTCATGAACAACCATCACAAAACAAACAACCGGTCGTGGATCATCCAGGTAATGACACAGAATTAAGAACCAAAGTCAGCAGCAAAGACATTGCTTAATAAAGTGAGATTAAGCTGGTTTATTGCAGGTTTGCGTAATATTCTGAGTTTAGATTTCACTGTTTTTATTCCTTCTGAGGAATACTGAATCTGTTTTTGTGCAAGTGAGATGAGTAAATGCTCACATTTAGTCTAGAACTACAATACCCATCATGTTCACACACAACACCTTGGCACTTACTCCTGATTTGTCTCAACATGGGGACATGAGAGCTGTCAGTCAATACATGGGAAAACAAAGTACCTTGCGTTACTTATTTGAAAAAGTAACTCCATTCACAACGGCCACACGCGACAAAAGGTCGTAACTTGATCTCAATAACTCGATCTTCCGGTTAAATGACAGACTTATCTCTGGAGAAGTATGTCGGATTTCTCCCATCATTTATTCAGTTTAAACCATACCCCTTTCTTACATTTGACCGCGAGCCAGCATTCAGATCTGCCTCCATTTAATCAACAATCGATGGACATAACCAAGTCACCGTCCTATTTTTTTCCAATAATCAGATTTTTATTCAAATTTAAATGTTTGTTTTGTTTTTTGTATTCATATTTTCCCTTTTCATTTTAATTTTGTTGTGTTTTTGTCATTTTTAGTAGTTTTTTATTTTTTATGTCTATATTAGTTTTTATTCATTTTTATTTCAGTTTTAGATATTTTAGTACTTCAAGTTAAACTATATTAAATTGAGAAAGGTTGCCTTGGAAACTGAACCTTTTAGTAGTTTTGAAGTTTTTTTTCTATTTTATTTTATTTCAGTTAATGTTTATTTTAATGCAAGTGACAAAAAAGTTTGTTTTTAGTTTAACTATTAATAAACCTGATGTACATACTGATACATAAGAAAACAGCCGTCGCTACTTCCGTTATACTGCGACTTTAAACACAGTTAAATATAATATACTGTGGGGTTGGCAGGAGCTACTGTATGCCACTATATCATAATGAATATTGCATATTTATATATTAACTCAGTGACATCTATTCACCTTATTTTGCATCACAGGTGTAAGCTATATTCTGTGAATGTGCGGGACAAATCATTATTCATTCCAAATTCATTAGTCGCTATCGGTAAATAACCAGAAGAATAAAGTGCGGTAAAACTATTTCCTCTACAAACCAGTGTATTTATGATTTAAGATAATACATTCCAGTTTGTAATATCAAGCAGCATAACAGACTGTTTTTGTTCAGCTAAAATAACTGGAAGTGAATGACACCAGAAGCCTCACTCTAATGTTAAAAATACAGTGGATAAATTAATAAATACACTTTTCCTGGAAAAAAATGGCATTTGACGCAAAACATTATTGATTGGCTTATAATTCTGATATATTACTTAGTCATAATTAATTCAAGACTATCGAAACTCAATCTCAGTATTTTGACAATAACTCACGTATATTAGTCAGCTGGATAACTTTATAGTCTCAACATATTTAAAGTATAAGAATTTGCAACAACAATGTTCAATACATGACAAAGCACCAAATATTTAAGTTTGCATAGACTGACTCATGTTTACAGTTGAGTCCTGGATGTATAAGAAGGGCACATGGTGTGCATGTTTTGTTCAGCATCTGATATGTAAATGGATATTTATATTGGACTGTATGCATGCAAATACCGTGCATGTCAAGGAGAAGAACATATACGACATGAAATGAATGAGTGGTATGAGAAGCTGTACCTCCACACAGTCAAACTTCTCTGTGACCCTGGAAGAGTACTTGACTTTAAACAGGGTGTTTAGGTTCCCTGCACTGTAGTACAGCTGGATCTGAAGACCTTTGTAGCCAAACGCCACTTCACTGTGCAAAAACAAAACAAACATTTGAGAAACAGGAAAGAATAATGGTGCCAGGGAAACACACACTGGTTACACATTAGCAAATTCATACATAAAAAATACTAATAAATGTATAACAGTGTATGATATGCAACGGAAGGTGATACATACTCGTCTCCAAACAGCTGATGACTGTACTCGGGGTGAAACGATGTGCTTTCATCATCTACATCCTCTGGGAACCGCACTACATCACACAAAAGACTGACTTTATCAATTGGGAATTGAATGGAAGGTGAGCATTACATATCAGAACGGAGTCAAATCGAATAAAAGTTTGTTCAAATAGCGCTTAAATAGCCATTTAACATTATCATCACCCAAACAAATCCAAAGCAGAAAAAAAAGTTGATTCAGATGAAGAACAAGTTCAATTTGAAATAACTTCTACTGATGAATCATTCACAATTAGGAAAAAGTAGGCCTAAATAATGTAAATTTCATCTTGACTTCTAGAATTCTACATGATAAATGTATTCAAAATTCTAAACATGATTGTACAACAATAGATAATTTTTTTTAATAGAAATAATTAATGATTTACCTAATTTCAGACATATAGCTTCGTTAGTGTCACACTTATACTCCGCAAGCTTCTTCTCCATGTCATTCATAGCTATAAGAAACACAGAAAAACATGTCAATCATAACAGCACAAATAATATGTTCAAATATCACTTCTGAACAACTCAAAGTAATTCAATACAGCAATCAATTCAATGCAATATGATAACACAATAATGTGGCTGCTGTTGCACCTCACAGATTAATAAAATATGGTTAAGTTCAAAAACACATTTGTGATATCGACCATGTGAGCTTCTTTGTGCAGACTTTCTTTCATTGCTCTTTAAAACATCTCAAATCATGCTGGAGAACACGTTCACCAAGTTATATCATTGGGTGCTTTAAACTATTGACTTGTTATACTGATAATATAATTAGTAATGACAAAAATGTGCTAAATGGAAGCATATGCATTACTGGTCTTATACTTTTGGACCCAAGAGTATGCATGTATAACTATCAGTTATGAATATATCTATCTTTCCTTCCCTCTGTCAGAAATACACTCGAACTTGGTCTCAGATATACAGACATGAACATCTCTAATGCTCGTTACACTGACAGCTCACATAAACACTGCATACATCGAGTTAACTTACAGCTGCCACCCGTCTATTCACCCTAATGTGCGTTGCTTAATCTGTGTGATATTGTGAGTCCGTGTGTTTGTTAGTATATCCGACATTTAAAAAAAGAACAGATAACCATGTAAACAAACATGTGCTGTTCTTCTTTGTGATGGTTAGCATTTAGCCGCAGCTAAAACTCTGTTTCTCTGTTCTATCTCTGCTCCCGCACATCAGCGCACAGCACCGCTCGAGCTCTAACATCACATAAACACACATGCTTCATGACAGCATCAGTAACAAAACACAGACGCTATAATAGAGGGTCTACACACTCACCCGCCATTTTTACACGTCTTCTCCGTTCAACCCGCCAAATGCCAAAACTGCTTCCTGTTTACCCACGTGCTTCCGCTCGCTAAAGCCATTGGAGAACGTCTCGCGTTGTTTTTCTCATCGCAGCTGAATCAGATTTTGCTTCAACAGCACCGCAAGGGACAAGGGAGCATGTCATTACTCTTTACTTCACAACAGTTATTATTTGGATCTGAACGTTACCTTGATAATACAGCAGCCACAGGTGTATTGTTTTTAAAATGGTTGTAGTATACAAAAATCTGCGTCAAATTTCATGTCTCTTCCTGTTAAAGGGATAGTTCACTCAAAAATGAAAAGTCTGTCATTACTCACCCTCATGTCATTCCACACCCGTAAGACTTTCGTTCATCTTTGGAACACAAATGAAGATCTTTTTGATGAAATCTGAGAGCTTTCTTTCCCTCCATTGACAGTCTACGCAACTACCACTTTCAAGCCCCAGAAAGGTAAGACATCATTAATTGACTCCAGTGGTTTAACCTCAATTTTAGGAAGCAACGTGAGTATGGAGCCCCACACATGACATGCACGAAAAAAATAGATTTACAATTACAAATCGATTTGTAAAATTACAAATCGAGGGTACAGAATCGTAAATCGTCCGCACGATTTAGCAAATCGAGGGAACGAAATAATAAATCGTCCGCATGATTTACTTTTTTTTCTTGCATGTCATGTGCAGGGCTCCGTAATGCGAGTGCTTTGTTTGCGGCAAAAACAATTTACGACTTTATTTACAAAATATTAATCTCCAACGCAGGTTCACGAGAGCACCACGACGCATGCGTTGATGCGAGAACAGACGCAAACAAGACACTTGCTTCTCTTCCTAAAATTGAGGTTAAACCAAGTCTGTTTTATTATTATTATTATAATTGGATTTTTAAGATTGTGACTATTCATAACAAATAACCCCTCCATTTATTTATTTATTTATTTTACTTAAAAAGACTATATACAATGAGTTTATTTATTTAAATTTTGCAAAAATACTAATATTATGAATAGATATTTTACAATTTCCTAGCCTAATAATATTAGCGTAATATATCATTATTTGTTCACATGAATATGGAGGGGTAATTCAATTTTAAATTAAATTAAATATCCTCAATAGAAAGCAACATAATTACCACAATTAAGGTATTTTTGTTTTGTTTTCGCACACAAAAAGCATTCTCGTCGCTTCATAACATTAAGGTTGAACCACTAGTCACATTGACTATTTTAACGATGTTGTTTCTGGACCTTGAATGTGGTAATTTCGTTGCTTTCAATTGAGGATAATAAAACCTCGGATTTCATCAAAAATATCTTAATTTGTGTTCTGAAGATGAACGAAGGTCTTACGGGTGTGAAACGACATGAGGGTGAGTAATACATGACCGAATTTTCATTTTTGGGTGAACTAACCCTTTAAAAGTCTTGTAAAAGACCTATGAAAGTTTCTTTAAGCTATAATTCTCTGAATATGTTCACCCCAATAAGCATTTCATGGAAAGAAATTGCAATAGCCTAGCAGAAGCAATGATGTCATATTCTATTGCAGCAGAAGTGTTAATAAAACAAATCTGAGTGGTTTTTGATGATGAAATTATAAAGCAATCACTGAAGAAAAACTTGACATATTTCAGAAAAATAGCAGTCACTATCAGGCATTTATATGAAAACAGACAAGATCAAATACTAGAAATAACTGGGTTAGTCTCTATAATTTGTCCAAATTTTTCCTACTAGATGATCTTGAAAGAACATAAAATACCTCTATGAGAGATATAGAGAGAGGGAGAGAGAGATCAGGTAAGATGTAATATGTTGTCAAACACTAAATTGGACCTTTATGAAGTGGGCCATTATGTCAGTTGACTCATAGATTAGATACACAGGGAAAATCTCCTCCAAACGGGGAAGATGGTGTGGAAGCTCAATAAAAAAAAACATGACCTTTACGGAGTGGAGGATGGAATAGCTGTGCAGACTGACCCTGGGAAATTCCGTGTCATTATCCCTGCCATAGTGATTCTGAGCTGTGCCGGACAATCTACTGAAACTGCTTGTGTCTGTAATATCCTGACTGATTCCCTAACAGTACTGGATTAGTGGTTTACTGAAGGCATGTTCATGACCTCTGGTATTACAGGGCTGGCTGAACCATAGAAGAGTAAAACATGTTGACTGATTTGTAATCTGGATTCCTGGAAAAAGCCACCTCAGATATTAGGAGAAGCCGGCAATGTGAATTGTAGTCATCTCTGAAACCTCTATGACAACTTTCAAAGAGGATCTCCCTCAACTTAAAATTTAAAGGTGCTAAAGAGGATGTTTTGTTTTATACATTTTTGCAATATTACTTGAAACTGTCTTTACTAACTGATAAAAGACTATTTATTAGGTGCACTGAAAGGAATATTATTAATATACATCATCTGTGCACGAGGTAGGGCCTTAAAAACATCAGCCAATCATTTACGTGATCATCACGTAAACGATTGGCCCTCTGGCTTGTCAATCACTGCCATGACGTTGCTTGTGAGAGACGGGCGCGGCTGCGCGCTCCAGTAACTTTCCATACTCTACAGGCGCCGCATGCAATGTTTTTGTCAGGAGACAGGAGTAACAACTGCAGATTATGAGTTACCTGCGGTGAGTCCGACATAATGAATCCACTAACACGACACAGCGCATGCCGGTGGTAAACAAACACTCGGGTTCCAATACTCCTGCTCGAGTTTTGGGAGGCATTCCCTCGAACTGAGCTGTGAAGGAGGGGGGTTGTTCTTACGCATGCGCTCATTTCAAAAACTCACTAACAGTGTTTGGGTTCTCAGTCGACGAAAAGATCCTCTGTATCACCTTTAAATTATTAAATTTTCAAAGACGCGTGGCATAGGTTAGTTGACACAACAATGAACGAGAAAGGTTGGCATGGAGCAGCTTCCTCCAGACCTCCGGGAAATCACCCGTAAAAAAAAAAAATGCTGAACTGAGGAGAATCTGTGGGCAAAAAGAGAATGCGACAAAGCTCGTAATAAAACAAGAATTAACATTGACTTGGCTTTTCAGAGATGGCGAGAACTGAGGGATTTGAAATGTTGTAAAAGTGATGCAGAGATGGTGTTTTTATTACTCAAGGTGAGTAAGTTATTTTATTGAACAGGTAAATTGTAGCTCTCTAAAGGCAGGAACACACCAAGCCGACGGTCGGCCGTCGGGCAGTTTTTGTTCGTCGGCCGACTAAGTTTTCTCAGTGTGTTCCGCACCGTCTGCTGAAGTTGGTCCTCGTCAGCTTTTTTTCGGCCGATTTGACGTGTTGAATCGGCGTCGGAGCTCGTCAGTCCGTTGGGCCATCTGATCATTCTGATTGGCTGTTCAACTACTGCCACCTGCTGGTACGGAAAGGCATTTAATCTTACGCAGGCGCAGAACTGACGTGCTGCTTGGCTGTCGAGCGTCGGTTTGGTGTGTCAGGGCAACTTTGGACCCAGACGCTGCCGACGTGAGCCAACCCCGCAGTCTGCTTTCGTCGCCACTAGTTCGTCACGTCGGCTTGGTGTGCTCCTGCCTTAACATGAGCTTCTTCCACAATGTTTGCAATGTTCTACAAATAGAGGGACAAAAGTTGCATAGTGTACCTTTAAAATATGCATTATTGTATTATAATATCAGTTGTCTCTGAAGAAAATAACTAAGTATTATTGAATTCTATTGTTAATGGCAGCAGTAGTCATTGAACCCACTTGTCACTGTTCATTACTCTCAACAGTGAGCTGTTCGATTTAACCCAGTTCCATTTTAAAAGCCACTTTCTCAACACACATCACTGCATAGTTAACCTTGCCCGTAAATGATCAAATCCATAATTGATGGAGTTATGATTTTAATACCCCCCTTGTCACATGAAATAATTAAGTAGCTCTTTGAAATTAAGACTGCTTTAATGTGTAAAGGAACCACTGCTAGCAAGAGCTGAATTTCATCCCTGCGCTGGCTACGTGCTTGGTTTAGCGATGAAGTACTTTGGGCTTATCGAGCTGAACTTGTGCTTAATTATGTAGTGAAGCTGTTAAATAAATTGTTTGGAATTAATGTTTTCTCTTAGGTGTGACTGGAAATGTGTGTCTTTCTCACACTGTGAATTATAAATATAAATACAATGTGAGAGCTACACACAACAGCCCCTGATATTCTTTATTGAACATTTCATTGAACATATCCACTGTTTTGAGCATGCTATTAAACATTTATACTGTAATTGCCCAGAAATGCAGTTCCTTTGAGGCGCAGATGGGAAAGTTGTCACAATGGAAACTAATGATGCTAATTTTAAAAAGAATGCATTTGTTTAAAATAGCAAATACTAAAGAAGAAAACATCTTCAGCCACAACATATCTGTATGTGAATACGTTATATTTATTAGCAGAAATGTAATTATAATAGCAATTAATATTATATAAAAAACAATATGTTAAGAAGTTTAAGAAAACTAAGCATATCAACATTTTTGAATTTTGAAATTCATTAATGAAAATGACAAACAGCAAACAAGAATTCTGTGTGATGATATCAGATGAGGTAACAAACTGATGTTTATGGGAAAAACAGTTAAAATTTTCAGTTATTGTTTCAGTTCATAATAAATGAACATAGATATCCACTGCAACAGAAAACAATCGTTGATGATAAAGCGTGTGTGACAACTTGCCCCTGTCTCCATACATACATTTAGATATCATCTAATGTGTCTGCTTGCAATAAGACACTGAAGATACATTTTATGATAAAAAATGCAAGCAAAGCATGATGAATGCAATCAGATGCATTTGTGGTGCCGGGTGTAAATGAAGTGGATAAATGATATCTGAATATGAGAGGTATGAAGTGTAAATGTGGTCTAAGTAACAGTAGAATATGTGAGAATATTTAAAACAACAACAGGAAACACATCAGTATTTGTTCGGCCTTCTGCAGAACTGCAAAACTGAAGTGAATAATAAATGTAAGTTCTGTGCAATTAATTTGTTTGGATTGTATTTCTCAGCTTATAACATTCAAACCACACCAGACCATGACAAAACTCCACACAAAAAATAATCTTTTATGGAAAGCCTTTTGCCCTTCCACTGTATCTCCTGCCTTTTATTTATCCAGTTTCCAGGCATTCTGAAATCAAGCTTTGATATTGTGTCAAACTGAATTTATGTCTGTCAATATGAGTCACAATGAGTTATTTTTATTCTCAAAAAAAAAAAAAAGTGTGATTTGATTTGAAATCTGACAAAAAATGACTGAGCTACATCTGTTTGAAGTCTGAGAGTCAGCAAAGTCAATTTTGAGAAAAATTGAGTTAAAGTTTTCTGAAGGATCCAAACCTTAAAATCCCTGATAATGCCACCAAATTTGGCGTAAACCTTAAGTCAAAACCAAATATCTATAGGAAAAATATATAGTATATTCAACTCTTTTTTTCCCCCATGATTCCACAATTGTTTGAGTAACATTAATGAAACAGACTGCCTATATATTAAGACCTACTGTACCAAACAGATCTAATATAATGTTACACATCAGATGTTTTTCCCCAACAGTTAACCAAACGTCCACTTAAGACATAACAGATAATGTTTGTGTGAATACTCGGCAAGACACATTTTTTAAAGTACTGTAATTCTGTGTATATTTGTATATCGGGATCGCATGCTGTCTTTGTGTGCGCGCTTCAGATCGGTCAGTCAACGCGAATAAGATTGTTTTGTTTACATCAGCATGAGTTTGAAAATCACATTTCATTGGTTCAGACAAAGTTGGAATGCTGCACTTTAAAACGACACCAAACTTGTGCTGAGAGGAAGCGACAGTAGTCGAGAAGCGAGCAGAGAAAAACAGCATTTTTCATGGTCAAAGGAAAGGTAGGCCTCAGAAAACATACAAATAAAGATACTTTTTGATGTTTAATTGCTATTTGGAGCATTGGGATTGCTAGACAAGGGCTTAATGAACTCATTTTTGTGAAAACCTCAAATTTGACCAAAATTGGCATTTTGCCTGTAGCTCAAAATTAGTCCGTGCGCATTCCGACTCATTTTGCCAGCACTGGTCACATAGGGTAGCCTAAAATCTTTTTTTCAGTACCAATGTTGGGGAAAGTACTTTTAAAAGTAACGCATTACAATATTACGTTACTCTTAGTAATGCGTTACATTACTTTTGCATTACTTTTTCTCACCTGGGCTGGACTTGTTTGTTTTTTAATAACGACAAAAAAGTTCTGTTTTTGGCAAATGTTAAGGCCCTTTCACACCAAAAGTGAAATGAATAAGCCTCAGGCTGAAGGAAATGCATATTTACACCTGTACAGTAGAGGGCGCAGCTCAAACAAACCTCTCAGCTGTGCTGCCATTCTGGATTGCAGAAGAATAGGATACAGGAGAAGGAAGTTCAACACTCTTATTTCTAAATCTAATCTAAAGTCATTTTTGCTTATTAGTATGGTTGAATTGGATCATTGAAGGTCAGCATTGGTTAATAAAGTGAGATTAAATACATGAAGTATATTTGTGTCATTTAATATAGTGACTACAGGTTTGCGTAAAATTCTGAGATTGCATTTCACTGTTTTTATTAATTTTTTTCACATTTAGTCTAGATCTACAATAACCATCATGTTCACACTCAACACCTCTGCACTTTATGGGGACAGGAGAGCTGTCGGTCAATAAATGTGAAAACAAAGAAACTTGCGTTACTTATTTAAAAAAGTAACTTAGATATTTTGTTGTAAATTTAAAAGGTAATGCGTTACTTTACAAGTTACTTGAAAAAGTAATCTGATTACGTAATCCAAGTTACTTGTAATGCGTTACCCCCAACATTGTTCAGTACACATTTTTTTAATTAGCGAACATTGTTCCAAGAAAAAGAAATGTTGTGAAAATGTTTGTCTTTCATCAAATTGTGATAACTTACTTTCATCTGATGTCATCAAGGCCACAAAGAGCAGTGGATAATATAAACCAATATCAAGTAGTAACAACGAAATTTGCATATTGCAAATTTATGTTAATGTAATAAAGGTTATGGCAATAAGCATCACAATTGGGATTTGTGGAGATGCTCTTGAGAGTGAACTTGACCTTCGACCTCCACATCTCAGTTGAAAAGTGGGTGCAGCTGGTGTTTTAGGAGGGGAATAGACCAGACCTTCACAATCCACGATAAACTTACATTCAGTTCTGAATTAATTTTTAAAAAACATTTCATCTGGAAATCACATCACATTGTGGAATTAAAACAGGTTGTGAATGCTCAGAAACAGAGAATTAAACATTGTTCACTTTGCCACGGCCAGCAAAAGTAAGAGAGCATCGAGAAAAGTTTTGTAACAAGCAATCTGAAACACAAATGATTTTTCTTGTTCCTCCTAAAGTCATTGAGAATTTGAAGGTGTTGTGTCGAGAATAAAGTGCCGTCATCAAACGCCACCTTTCAGCAGAATGACAGGTGAACATGGAAAGTGTTCTGTAGACTTTTTGTCATCAATGGAATCTATGAAAAGAGTGCAAAATGATCGATCCAGTTCAGACTGAGTATGTACTGATTTTGTTGAGAAGCCGGAATCAATGACTTTGGTCTTTTCACAGGCAGAATAAAAAGGAGTGAAAAGCAGCTTTAGCTCAGAGAAAATAAAGCAGCCTTCTGATCGCTCTGGGAACAATGATACAAAGGAGTGATTGTGGTTGATTTTCCTCCCTGTTCCCTCAGAAGACTTTACAGAGCAAACAAATGTTTACTCGTGTGGAGCGTTTCATTTCCCACTGCTATTAGTGCCACCAGACGTGCTGTTGAGTGAAGAATACTCTTAGATTTTTGCTGTCTTCGATTTCAGCCTTTAGAATGGTTAAGGGATGAGCACTTTAGTGGCAATGACAGACCGCACATTAGTCAGTGTCCTTGAGTGAGAAAAAAAAAAGATGGTATTGGCATGTCTGTGTAAATGGAGTGAAATATTGATGTTTACTTGCTTGTTTTGGAATTTGGAACCTTTAACAAGCAAATGGCATGCCAATGTACACAAGAAGTAAGACCGTTTAATAGCGTAAATATTGACTAGAAACTATAAGTGGCTGCAGCGATAACTTCCATCTAAGAACTCTGTTTGTGAGTTTGAAATTAGGGTGTAATTTTGGTGTAGTTCTTAAACATTAGAAAGGTTGGTGGTTTGAGGAGTGAATCCCTTGATCAAAGCATACTTTTAAAAAAAGTACTTAATACGGAAATAATATAAAGAATATACTTAAGTACGAACTGTTTTTGAACACTTAACAGCATGTTAATTGCGAATCAATACGAATGTTTTATAGTTTATATTTATATTAAATTCAATTAGCTGAACTTTTGAATGCTTTTTTTTTTGATCCATAGGGATTTATATGTAATTTCATAATTCTATTGTCTTTGAAATGTGGTTTAAATGCCAAATTTACTGACTAGCATTTATGTTAAACTAAAATATACATTAATGTCATTTCTATTTAAACTTGTATGTCATGTATTTAAATGATTACACATTTGTAACGATGTAGTTGTAATTTAGTACATTTACAATACAGTATATTCATTTTAAATGTACACTGTAAAAAAGAATTGTTGGTTTAACTTAAAAAAGTGAGTTACCTGGTTACCATAAAATTTTGAGTTCATTGAAATTTGAGTTAATGAAGGCGACTGGTTTAATCAACAGAAACTTAAAATATTATGCTATCTGAACCACATTAATTATCTAAGTTGATTTGACAAAAGAAAAAATTTTATGATAACAAATCATGAAAATAGTTTTTTTACAGTGTAATTTCAATTAACACACTACAGTTAAAATTATAATCAAATACTTTACATGTGCTTTAACAAAAGTTTATTAAAAGATTTGTTATATTAAAATACATTTTAAATATTAAAATGAAAACATTAACTTTAATTTGACATTATTACAAAGTCCACTTACAATTTTAAATGTGAAGAAATGTATTAATGAAAGTAAACTAGTAAACTCTTTTTAAGTAGCAACACTTAAGTGTTCTTTTATTAATATTATATTAGTTATATTAGTTTTTTTATATATATGTATATATATGTATATATATATATATATACTTTTAAGATTTGAAGTACTCTACAAGTGCACATTCAATACAATAAAGTGCATTGCTTTTCCACAAGAGAACCTCTGTTTAAGTCTTGGGGAATGTCCTTTTAATAGAGTGGCCCTCAAAATATTTGGACTTTTTACTCACATTTAAATGCCAGTGCATAACATATCAAAACATCAAATATTTGAAAGATATCTAGCTCAGGCACATATAGCATTTACTGTTGGGACACCTGTGTGAATCTGAGGGGAACTGACTTCATACATTTACTAAAACTCTCCAAAACAGCAGTTAAGTAAAATACACCCCATGCTGTGGACACACGTATCTCTCCGAGGGCCTCTGGATTTGTTTCTGTCCACTCAGCGGGTCTGAAGCAGACCTGGCTGCAGTTACTGATAGCATGTTGAGTTGTGGAGATCAGAGGCTCTGCGCTCGTAATATCTGATCAGTTCTGACAGCAGCACTGACTCCGGCAGCAGCCCTCACCCCCACCCCCATCTCCTGCGGCTGCCGCGGCTGATTGTGGGGCCGTCCGCCTGAATCACGGCCCAGCGCTCCGGAAGCACCTGCCTCCTCTCCAGGGCTCAGAGCTCAGGATCAGGCTACACCTGATGTGGTTTTCATTAAACACACATATTGACATGCAAACTCACAGAACACACACACACACCAGTAGAGCTGCCAGTCAAGATCTTCACATCTGTGATCTCCATGAGACGAAGAACTGTATGACTCAGACCGACAAAATGTTTTAAACACACATGCACAGGATTCCCCATTGTACACATTTTATTCCTCAGTTAGGGTCAGAAAAACATTGTAACATACTTTTGCAAGTGCAAATTGAATGTAATGTTTACGGACACTTAATCACATGTTAATTGCAATTAAATTCAAATGTATTTACATTTATATTAATTGCAAACTGTAATATATATATATATATATATTAAATCCCACTTTATAGGACTTAAAAGTAAATATTGCCTGGTTTCACAGACAAGGTTTAAGCTAGTCACAGACTTATGCATGTTTGAGCTGTTTTAACTGAAATGAACTTGCACTGACATATCTTAAAATATGTGAGTTCCATTGTTTTGTCTCAAAATTCACACCAGTAATGTTTTTATTTTTTTTAAGGGATATTTATAATAGGCTAGCTACTTCTATCCTAATTTAACTATACCTACTCCTGGTTTAATCTAAGCCCTGTCTGTGAAACCAGGCTTATAATTTCAAGTGTTAGTCCACCCAAAAATGAAAATTCTGTCATTAATTACTCACCTTCATGTCATTCCACACCATATACTGAAAAAAATAACTGCCAAAGTCACGTGATTTCAGTAAATGAGGCTTCCTTATATCATAAGTGTTTAGAAATTTCAATGGTTCACCACTAGGGGGCGTGACTTTGGCAGTTTGATTCATGCTCTGAACCACTGATTCAAAACAAAAGATTGTGTTTTGAAATCGCCCATCACAAGATATTATTGAATAAAGTCGTTATTTAGTTTTTTTGGCGCACAAAAGTATTCTCGTCGCTTCATAACATTAAGGTTGAAACACTGTAGTCACATGAACTGTTTTAAATATGTTTTTAGTAGCTTTCTGGGCCTTGAAAGTGTTAATTGTCTTGCTGGCAATGCAGGCCTCAATGAAGCCATCGATTTAATCAAAAATATCTTAATTTGTGTTCAGAAGATGAACGAAGGTCTTACGGGTGTGGAACGACATGAGGGTGACTAACCCTTTCATAATTGCTTCTGTTGTCTTTGAAATATGGTTAAAGTGTACTGGCAAATGTACTGACAAACATTAAATTAAACTAAAATTGCTTTAAAGTCATTCCTAATTAGAAATTGCTTGTCATGTATGTAACCCCCTTGAGTTGTACAATTATATTTTTCTTTTCTTTTCAGTCCTTTAGTAAACTTTTTTTGTAACTTCTTTTGATTTGTATACCACAAAGCAATGCTTGTGTATTTGTTGCAGTACTACGATTAACCTCTAGAGGCCAGTTAACTGCGGTATGTTGAGTGAGTCATTCAATTCAAAATTCAGATGAAGAAGCCAGCTGAACTTACTTGCAAGAGGTTGGCATGAGGTTCAGTGCTGCCAATTTAGCAATTTTGTCGCTAAATTTAGCGATTTTCCCACCCCCTTTTGAGACTTTTTTCAAAAGCCTAGCGACAAATCTAGAAACTTCTTGGACAAACCTTATCTAGGGTCCGTAATATTCTCCCACTGATCTATATTTATATTAATATAGATCTGTGGACTCATCAGCATGACGTCATCTAGCGACATTTAGCAACCAGTTTTAACTACTTTCAGCTGAAAGCAATTGGCAACACTGATGAGGTTCCAGAAATTACTCAATTTTGTTTAAATTTTCAAAATTCAATTTCAATGTGTATTTTCTTTTATTAAGACTTAATTATTCAGCTTGTCAATTCATCCTGTCACTGAACCATGCTTTTGATTACGGGTCACTGCGTCAACTGCGTACGAGATTGACGGGGAGAGACGAAATTGTTGAATAAAGTGGTTATTTTTGTTTTGATTTTGCGCACAAAAGTATTCTTATCACTTCATAACATTAAGATTGAACCACTGAAGTCACATAGACTATTTAATGATATTTTTACTACTTCTCTGGACCTTGAATGTGGTAATTTTGTTTCTTTCTATTGGGGATCAGAAACCTCTGGGATTTAATCAAAATATCATAATTTGTGTTAGGGTTAGGGTCGTCTTACGGGTGTAGAACGACATGAGGGTGAGTAATTAATGACAGAATTTTCATTTTTGGGTGAACTAAGCCTTTAAGTGACACTATAGTTTTTTAAAAATATATTTTTAAGATTTGAAGTACACTACAAGTGCACATTCAAAACAATTTAGCACACTTCTTTTTCACAAGAGGAGTGTGTAAGACAAGTGAGTCCAGAGTCCAGTGACCCCCAAAAAATATTTAGTTACTTAAGTCAAAATGTATGAATGTCATTGCACTAAATTATTCAAACTTTTAAAGATCAAGTCAAAAGGGATTTCTGTGCTACACTCTGTGTTGATAGGCAATGTGATGTGACTTGAGGAGAACTGGCTTCATACTTCCACTAAAAATCACCAGATTTTTAAAAGACGTTACACCTCAAAAGGGTGGTGTCTTCTAAGAAGCTCATAAAAAAGATTTGTGAGTTGATTATAAACACAAAGGTCCCACTAACCTGTTTTTATGAAGTGAAATAAACATTGGATTGGGCAGCGGTCACAGTGCGGTTCACTCCTCATCTCTGTTTTGTTCAAGTTAAGCAGTTTGAACGCCTGTGCAAAAGGTGTTTAAATAATCGAGGGTAATAACACACTGTTCCCACTGTCTGGCCAAGTAGTTATTAACTCTGATGTCAGTATATTTTCTCGTTAAATGGTTTTCTTATACAATATCTGTAATGCTTTAGCTCGAGGCTCCGAACACCCTGTACGTCTGTTACGAGTGGCGGCAGATTTCATGTACAATATTTCACTTACACCTTTTAGTCTTGCATATTAAACACACTCAACCTGAACAGCCTTTGTGATTAGAGCTAAAGGCTATAAAAACATTACGATTGCATTTATAGCTCATAAATTTAACATTATTGCTCGTTTTCAACAGCAGTTGCTGCTGGGGTTGATTTATTTGGGAAAGAGGGAAGGAAAGACAGAAACTGGAATGACGCCTGCGACCTGTAGCCTGTGTGTGTGTGTTATGGCTCCGGTCCAGTCTTGTTTTCTTGTTTGTGTGTGCAAACACACATTATAAAGCAGCAGTAATGCAGGTTACAAGACTGTAAAAAGCTTGTGGAAAAAATGAGCTCATGCTGCTGGGAGCAAGTCTGGGCTTCCCAGCGGGGAGAGCTGAAGCCTGCCTTCCTCTCTAACACCACTGTTCCTTTCTCTTCTTATTCTATCTTCCAGGGATGGACTGGAACTAACAATCAGCCTGGGACCTTATATATGTCTGTCAGCTTATCAAACCCACAGCAGATATTTACCTGCTGTATGCATCACATATATGATAAAAAAATAAAAAAATAAATAATTTTACTGTATTCTGATAAGTTTGAAAGAGCTGTTTTGACAGCATTGGGAACAATAAAGAGGTTAAGAGGAAAAATACTTTTTAAAATAAAGGATTTGGTCACATTTGCATTTACACTACTGGTCAAAAGTTTGGAATAATTAAGATTTTTTTAAAAAAAAGTCCCTTCTGCTCACCAAGGCTGCATTTATTTGTTCAAAAATACAGTAAAAATAGCAATATTGTGAAATATTATTACAATTTAACATAACTGTTTTCTATGTGGCTATGTTTTAAAATGTAATTTATTTCTGTGATCAAAGCTGAATTTTCAGCATCATTACTCCAGTCTTCAGTGTCACATGATCCTTCAGAAATCATTCTAATATGATGATTTGATGCTTAAGAAACATTTCTGATTATTATCAATGTTGAATACATTGTGTGGCTTCATATTTTTGTGGAAACCGTGTTACACCTACCATTCAAAGTTTAGGGTATATAAGATTAAATAATAGTAATAATACAACTTTTATTCAGCAAGTATGCCATAAATTCATCAAAATTGAAAGTAAAGGCATTTGTAATGTTACAAAAGATTTCTATTTCAAATAAATGCTGTTCATTGAACTTTCATTTCATCAAAGAATCCTAAAAAAAATCATTAATGTTAGGGTTGGTTCAAACAAGTAGAGATGCGATGAGAATCTAGATGCCAGCATAAGTTTATTAATGAAAATAAACCACTAGAGAATACAGGAAAAACTAAACCATACATTGACAAGAATGGACAACAAGTAACTGAAACTGAGGAAACTGTTTTTATATTTTTTATATTTAAAAAGTATATTTAGCTAACACTTGTAGTACACTATGGGTTCAAATGTACTATAAGTGGTATCTAAATACATTTTTTAAATACAGAGATAGTATATTAAAAGCACATTTTAGTTCATATTTCATACTGTCTCAAAATAGCACAGTTAAGTACACTTAGATGTTCTTAAGATGATCTTAAGAAGTACTAAAGAATTATATTAAGTACAAAATTAGTGCACGAAAATAGAGCACTTTAAGTATATTATAGAAATGTACTTTTTTTTCACCTGGGTAACATCAGTGTTATGTAGGTTGTTTTCTATTTCTCTGTGAGTTTCTAATTAAAAATTGTTTTTGGAGATTCTTTGCCTTCTTGAGCTATCTACTGCAGCGACCGTGACAATACAGAAAAGAGTGGCCTTTTGTGTGACATTGAAATTGGATACATTTTTTCTGGAGTTTGGTTTTTCTGTTTTCTGGGTGAGCTATTGCTTTTATTATCCACTTTGTAGCAGATTTATCTTCCTAAGAACAGATCAAAATAAATTGAATAAGTAAATAGTTGAAACACCTGAGCTATAAAATAAATGTGTAAAGCAAAGCTTCGATAATTTGGTTGAAAAAGAACTTGATAATAAATATTTAAGCAACATATTCAAATCTCAAAACGACTTTTGATATATCTTGGTAAATCTGAGAACATCTTGAGACTGACATGAGATTAATGTCATGTAATATTTCTCTCTGAGAAGCAAGAGAGTTCTTTTTGTTCTTCATTTAATCTCATTGCTGTCTAGCAGAAACATTTGAAATACTGAAGAGCTCTCATTTGTGATTTTTCTTTTCAGAGTTTCAGCAGTTCCCTTTTGTTATGATGTAGGTTTTAAAGGAAGCTTTAATCTCCTGGGTCTCTCATCCTCTATAATGCCATAATCACCTGCTTATTACAGGGAAAATGACACAGGCTTTCTCCAAAACAGAATTAGCGCAGGGACATGCACTCTTTTGTAATCCAGCATTACATACAACTAATTGAAGAAAAAATATCCCCAATTTCCTGCAGTAGTGGCTTGTCGTCCTTGCTCTGCATGAATGCATACTTCACACAAACATACACACTCACATCTGAGAGTCTTTAATAGCTGCTTTTATCAGGGCAGGGCTTTCTGCTGGGTTATTGTGTGAAGATCCTCAGACGAGGTCTGGTCATGTGAGAGAAGGAGAAACGAGACAGACTGTAGGTAGCTGCTTTAGCCTGAAATATTGGGACATCACTACACTATTGACTTTTGATGGACTTTATTTTATTTTATTTTTTACATTAAACATGTGGACACTTATTGCTGTTCTGTGAATTTTCGTGAGCGAAATAAAGTCATTTAAATAGAAATCTTAAATCTTAAATTTTGTGTGAGGGCGAAAAACATCCCAAAGCAAATTTCTCAATGGTTTCAAGTTGGTCATGCAGATTCGCTGTGTTGACCAACAGAAAGCTGCTTGGTTTGAAAGTTACCCCTCGGTTGAAAAGTGAGGGTACGCTACAGATTAAAATATATCGCTTCGTACCGGCCCACTTCGAGCACTAAATGTGGCCAAAAGAACGTACATTAAAAGGCAACTCACTGGGATTTGGAGCAAAGCGTTTTATCTGTCGTGAGAGTGTGAAAGTCTGGAGGCACAGTCGGAGGTGCCCATGGGCCATCCTCTCTGCTCTTTATCACACACACACACACACACAGGTCTCACTAGGTGGGTAATTACAGTGACTTCTTTGATCAAAGCACAGTCTCGTTAGCATTCTGCCCTACAGTAAAAACAGCTGTGTGTGTGTGAGAGAGAGAGAGACTGTAGAACACATTGCTGTATGTAGATTTCAGTGCTCAGGGTAAATCCCACAGGTATAATCACCCAAATCTGCTCTCTCACCCAGCTTCTTCAGGATGGAGAGAATTGTGATGAAAGGAAATAGAAGGTTAAACCTTTCACCCTGTTCACCTTCCTCAACAGAGCTCAATGATTTTCTGAAAGCATTAAACATGTCAATACCCAGTCTGACCCCTTAAAATCTAACCACAAAAACCTGAACTGTTTAGTCAAAAAAAGGAAAATGTTTTAAAGTTTTGCTTAAAAGAATAGGCTTTTTTTTCTTTAGTAAAAATTATTTTTCTGACCCCCCACCCAGACACTGAGTCAGCATTGTGAGCAGCTAATATAAAAAAGCTAGATTTTTTTTTGTGCAATAACTTTTATTAAAATAACCAGCATATTTAGCATATTATTTCAATTCAATTCACATTTATTTGCATTATTTGTATTTCACAATACATATTGTTTCAAAGCATCTTTACAGAAAATGCATGTCAATATTACAATTTAGAGTGATTTGTTATCAGACATGATTGTGTCCAAGTAATGTATTTAGGAAATCTACAAATCACTCAGTTAGCTAATAATGTATTAATTTAAACAATTAATTTATAATAGTAATAATAGTAATGAATACATGTTAACAATGATTAGGATATATAGAAAAATTTGGAATGGTGCACGTTGATCCAGAGTTTGCATCATCTGAAGTCCTCGCAGGGGTTGGCGCCATCTCTTCACAGGTGTTGAGGCATCTGAAGTCTTCATAGGAGGCTGGATCCAAACTGGAGCTGATGTACTCTCTAGTTACATCAGGATGGGCATCCCGAGATAAAACAGAAAAGCAAATGGAGGATAATTAGCGTAGCTGCTGTTTATAACATTAAACAAAGATAGTCATGTGCATTTGATCTGTGCAAGGATATGAGATGCATTATGTGAATGCTTGGCTAAAGAGATGCATCTTTAATCTAGACTTAAACTGGGAGAGTGAGTCTTAGCCCCGAACATTATCAGGAAGGCTATTCCAGAGTGTAGGAGCCAAATGTGAAAAGCTCTCCCTCCTTTAGTGGACTTTAGTACAACCAGAAGCCCAGAGTTTTGTGATCTTAAAGAGCGTGAAGGATTGTAGGGTGCGATAGAAGATCAGTTAAATACACAGGAGCTAAATCATTTAGGGCCTTATAGGTCAGTAGCAATACTTCATAACTGATACAGAACTTAATAGGTTACCAGTGTAGAGATGAAAAAATTGGTGTTATATGATCATATTTTCTATTATTAGCTATTTTATTTTACATCTTTGTTCAGCCCTATGCTGACATAAGATTTGAACTACATATGGATCTAGCAGCAGTTCAGATCCTCCTCCTCTACCAGGGGGCACAGTCCCTCGAGGAGCACATGCAGAGGTTTCTTGATCTGGACCCCTTCATGCACAACGATGACATCAACCTCTGCATGTTTTTACAGTCAGATCTAAATCAACAGACCAAGGAACACCTGCCCAGAGACAGCCCGAGGATTAGCACCAAGCCTGTTCCGCCGCCCACCACTATGCCAGTTTTGTCTCCCAG
Organism: Anabarilius grahami; assembly: GCA_003731715.1. Taxonomy (NCBI): domain Eukaryota; kingdom Metazoa; phylum Chordata; class Actinopteri; order Cypriniformes; family Xenocyprididae; genus Anabarilius; species Anabarilius grahami. The sequence continues at coordinate 80,287 of RJVU01051266.1, read as the reverse complement.
CACCATGTCTGTGTCGTTGTGGATGCTGCCACCAAACCTCCTCACTCCCACCTCCTCTGCCTGTCTCGTATTAACCAAGGATGCCATTTCTGAAATCTCTGCCTGTCCTGTATTGGCCAGAGAGGCCGTTTTTGAACTCTGCCTGCCCTGTCATGGCTAAGGAGGCCCTTTCGTAACCCTCTGCCCATGCTATCCAGTTCTTCTTCCCTCTCCCCGCTGGCTCCCTTCAATCATTTGACGACTCCTTTGTTGGCTCCTCTCAGCAGTTTGGATCTTCCTGTTCACCATCTCTGCCCTGGTGTGTCAACTCTCTGGCTTCATCTCGAACCTCCAAGCCCTTCACTCCACCTCAGCCCGTCGACCAATGGGCTCCACCTTGGCTCCTCCCTACCTCAGCTCCACCTGGGACCATCATCCTTCTATCTCCATTGGGCTTCCTCATTCCTCCAGCTCCACCTTGGTCAGTTGTCACTCTACCTTCACTACGGACTTCCAGCCCTTCGTCTGTGCCTTGGCCCTCCACCCCTTTGGCTCCATCGGGCTCCTCCTTCCCTCTGGCTCCACCTCAGTCCTCAGTCGCACCAGCTCTGCCTCAGTCCTCCAACACCCTGGCTTCACCTCGACTGCTTATCCCCATGGCTCCACCTCGATCCTCCATGCCCTTCACTCCACCTCAGCCCGTCAACCAGTCGGCTCCACCTTGGCTCCTCGCTCCCTCAGCTCCACCTGGGACCATCGTCCTTCTGGCTCTATTGGGCTTCCTCATCCCTCCAGCTCCACCTTGGTCAGTTGTCACTCTACCTTCACCACGGACTTCCAGGCCTTCGTCTGCGCCTCGGCCCTCCACCCCTTCAGCTCCATAGGGCTCCTCTGACTCCACCTCAGTCCTCAGTCGCACCAGCTCTGCCTCAGTCCTCCAGCACCCTGGCTTCACCTCGACCGCTCATCCCCATGGCTCCGCATTGATCTCCAGGACCTTTCAGTGTTGCCCTGTCTCTTCGGCTCTTCAGCTCCACCTGGGTCTCCACCTCCATTTGCTCCCCCTCTGTCAGTCGCCCCTCTGGTTTCACCTTGCATCTTCACCAAGGATTGGGCGGCAGTTGGGGGTCCAGTCGTAATGGAGAACTGTTATGGGTTTTAGTTGTGCTGAGGTCTGGTCTAAGGGTTTGGACTACTTTGACCAGTTCTTTAAACTCAGTATGAGCTTCTCTCAACTCCATCCGGTCAGCACAAAAGGCTTGAAGTGATTGCAGCAGCTGTGCATTTTCACCGCGAATGGCTTGAAGTTCATTATAGTATTCAGGCTCGGGGTAACTGTTCCGCTGGGATGATGTGAAGGACTGAGGTAGGTTTTCACTGCGCTCTGTATAACTGAAGTTTAATGGTCTTAATCGAGAGCCTGTGGGAGGAGCAGCATCGTCATTGAGGTAGTCAGGATTGTCCCATGATGACTGGAGAGGGGTCATGTGGGCAGGTACCTCCCAGGGGGGTGAGATAGCATGTTTAGTTACGTTTCTGGCCCTTCACACTGCACTTCAAAGTCTTGGAGTTGGACTGGTGGATGTGTTCTGCATTTTGGTTTGGTTGCCCCAATAATCCCCTCATTAGTCTCCATGATACCAGGAATAAACACTGCATCAGGCTCGAAGGACCAGTTGTTGGAGAGGGAAAGAGACTGCCATAAGGCTCTGGTTCTACTAATAAGCAGTATACACTCCTGGGTGTCGGTCAGGACACAAAGAATGAAGAGACTGGAGTTTCTGATTCTAAAGTGTATTGAAAAGTAGATTTAGGGTCATGTACTAACACTTTGAACACCAAAACACCAACGAACATCCAAATAACAGGCAGGAAGAAACTTCTAGGCACAGCTGACTTTCTCTCAGAAATGACTATATGAACTATGAGCTATGAACTCTGAAATTAACTACAACTATACTTCCTCCTAGTGGCAGCATCGGGAACTGGGCTTTACCATAACTATTATCAAAATAATAGTCCCCATAATAAAAATCGTCTTTTCTCCGGGAGCGTTTTAAACAATGATGATGTCATTAAATGATGACATAATTTTCATTTTGGGGGCCACCATGCCTTATGTGAGCCACCAGTTAGTACTGTGTGCCCTCACTTAGTAATCAGCAGTGTATAATCTGTGTCCAGCACTTTAATAGATTTCTGTCCACCCTGGATCTGACAAACTATAGTTTTATGAAGCTCAGTTCATACTCTTTTTCGGTCTCCAGCTCTCGGCTGGTCTGGTCGGGCTGTGATGTCTGCATATCATTTCGTTCTGGTTTCCATTGCAGGAGGTGAGTGAGGTCTGTCCTCTGCGGGGTGGGTAACCATAGCTGTATGTATCGTCAGAGAATGAGACAGACAGTATGTCTGATTTGAAGCTTTGGAGGCCTCAGATCCGGATGGCTCAAATATTCCGGAACCACAGTGGAATCTCTTACTAATTATGGCTGAGGAAATTGATACAAGGAGACCACTGTATAATAATACAAACACACATGTTGGAGGGCTCACCACACACACACTTACACAACCACACACGCCTTCCTCCATTACAGCATTTATTATGAAC
>RJVU01051266.1:57571-71065 GCA_003731715.1 Anabarilius grahami | reverse complement strand
TCTCAGGTCCGGCAGGGATTGTCGGTGAGGGGAGTGAATGTCCAGCGCTCTCCCCACCCTCAATACCACGACTGAGGTGAGACCCTTGAGCAAGGCACCGTACCCCCAACTGCTCCCCGGGCGCCGCAGCAATGGCTGCCCACTGCTCCGGGTGTGTGTTCACGGTGTGTGTGTTCACTGTTGTGTGTGTGCACTTGGATGGGTTAAATGCAGAGCACAAATTCCGAGTATGGGTCACCATACTTGGCCACATGTCACTTCACTCACTTTCACTTAAAAAATCATGTAGCTTGTTGAGGAGAGGTGTGCTTACTTTTGTGATTAGTGATTCAACATGTGATTTTTGTACCTAGTGGACAATAAAACAGACAAAGATATATTTACATTGAAGTAGGGGCATTAATTACAAACAAATGCTGTTCTTTTGAGCTTTCTATTCATCAAAGAATTCTGGAAAAAAGTATCACAAATTTTACATTTTCAACAGTGATAATAATCAGAAATGTTTCTTGAGCAGCAAATCATCATGTTAGAAAGATTTCTGAAGGATCATGTGACACTGAAGACTGGAGTAATGATGCTGAAAATTCAGTTTTGCCATCACAGGAATAAATTACATTTTAAAATATATTAGAAATTATTAATAAGTTAATTTCCACAATTTTGTGTATGTTCCATTTTTCATATTTATAATATTTTGGTATTATATCAGCCATCCTGCTCTCTAAATACTGTTAGGGGCAAAAACACTTATCAGTCAAACACTACTTGTTTTGGTGACTTCTTTATGCTCATGCTCACATTTGACCTCACCTTCTAATTCACAGCAGTTTTCAAGAATGTTGCATAACCAAAGACTATTTTTATCAAATGCTAATTGTGTATATGTAGGCTGGTAGGTGTGTCAGATAATGCAGAGAGAGCAAGAGAGAGGAGGGCTGAATTCAGAGGGTCATGTCTGTGGGGCTGTGACCTCTGTCAGGGCATAATTGGGGCAAGATGCCCTGCAGGACTGCAGCTAACTGGCTGTAGTGTGATTCTATTGAGTTTGACAGCAGTGTGTATACCTGCGGCCTCCACTGTTATGGCATGTAGAAACCGGCAACACACTTACAAGCGCAGCATGCTCAAGACCGCTTCTGCATGACTATTAAACGTGCTTCTGTTGAATATAATGGCCAGTCATTTTTTTCATCACTATTAATATTGACCATACTTAAGGGTTAGTGATTTGAGCAAACTCCAATTACCCTAAATATTCAGCACTCGTCACACACAGTTGGTTCTATAGACTTGAAAAATTATGTTACTTTTTACAATTTTCACCTGATAGAAGTTCCCTTTCACTTTTTCAGCAGCCTTGGTTCTAGGAAAATGCTTTTCCCATTCATTAGGTTTCTTTTAAAAGCCATGAACCAAACTAACCAGCAGCGAGGTCAGTCACAAACATTACAAACTTTGATTTGAAGCCAAAAGGTATTTTAAAATCAAGTACAAGACTTTAATAAGAAAAAGATTGCGAATGATTTAATCAAATCAAAAATGACAGATAAATATAAAACTACTGATTTAAAGTTGTTGATTGTGCATATACTGTAGAATAACCATTTTACATTTATGCTTATATTTACCCAAATATGACCACATCATAACTTTTTTTATTCACCTTTTATTCATTTTTGTAGTTCTGGACCAAATCTTTGTGGGCAATATTAGCCATTAGAGTTTGTATGGATCTGCACTTCGAATTTCCACAGGAAATAGTAGACCATCCGGGTAACTTTCGGATACTCATTCCAACATACTACGATTTGGGACACACAAATTTGGAATACTATTTACAATGGATAGTATGTGAATTGGACCGTAGTCTGACTCTCTATTACATCATTTGTGGTGTTTCATGGGAATGGGCAGGTGCTAAAGAGTTCTGTTGGTGCGATATGCTTGTTTCGATTCTCTAATTGAGTCACAGAATCATGTAGTTTTTACCAAGAATTTCAATGTCACACATGATTATTTAAAAAAAAAACATAAGTTGAAATAATGCAGGCTAGTGGCTTCAACAAAAGCAAACCATCAATTAGCAACCTTGTATGACTATAATTTATTGTTAAAAGTCAATTCCCTTATGGAGAAAATTAAAGGTGCCCTAGAACGTTCTTTCACAAGATGTAATATAAGTCTAAGGTGTCCCCTGAATGTGTCTGTGAAGTTTCAGCTCAAAATACCCCATAGATTTTTTTAAATAAATTTTTTTACCTGCCTATTTTGGGGCATCATTAACTATGCACCGATTCAGGCTGCGGCCCCTTTAAATCTCACGCTCCCTCGCAAAATGTTCGTCATGCATGCTGCATGCATGCTTCGGATCATGTGAGTATAGTATTTATTTGGATGTTTACATTTGATTCTGAATGAGTTTGATAGTGCTCTGTGGCTAACGGGCTAATGCTACACTGTTGGAGAGATTTATAAAGAATGAAGTTGTGTTTATGCATTATACAGACTGCAAGTGTTTAATAATGAAAATAGCGACAGCTCTCTTGTCTCCGTGAATACAGTAAGAAACGATGGTAACTTTAACCACATTTAACAGTACATTAGCAACATGCTAACGAAACATTTAGAAAGACAATTTACAAATATCACTAAAAATATCATGTTATCATGGATCATGTCAGTTATTATTGCTCCATCTGCCATTTGTCGCTATTGTCCTTGCTTGCTTACCTAGTCTGATGATTCAGCTGTGCACATCCAGACGTTCATACTGACTTGTGTAATGCTTTGAACGTGGGCTGGCATATGCAAATATTGGGGGCGTACATATTAATGATCCCGACTGTTACGTAACAGTCGGTGTTATGTTGAGATTCGCCTGTTCTTCGGAGGTCTTTTAAACAAATGAGATTTACATAAGAAGGAGGAAGCAATGAAGTTTGAAACTCAATGTATGTCATTTCCATGTACTGAACTCTTGTTATTCAACTATGCCAAGGTAAATTAAATTTTTGATTCTATGGCACCTTTAATGGGATTTGAATGCGATGTTAATCTTGTGCAAAAACACAAAATAACACTTAATTTCAACATTTATTTATACAATCTGACACAAAGCATGCTGGGAATGAGAAATCTGCTGCAACTCAACTCAATCATATTAAGTTCAGCTTACTACAATGAAATTTTGAGTTCACTCAACTTTTTCTATTAAGTACAATGAACTTCCATTATTATTCGAGTGAAACAAACTCATTTCATTTAATTAATTTCAGTGTTTGGTTTTACAGTGAACTACACGTCAACTTATTCCACTAACCTAAACTGTAACATCAGTCTACTACAGTCTACTAATACTCCAATGAGAGTTAGTTGACATGTAGCTACAAAGTTGGAGTCAGTATAATGTCTAAAGCAGACCATCGAATAAAGTATGACCAAAAATAAAATCAAATTCAAAATATTAACAAAAACTATAATATTATTGTTCAAAAGGCAGCATCAGTTCAAGTTTTTGTTGCACCGCCTTGTGCTCTAGCCATCCACCACAGTTAAGCTAACAGGCTAATTAGAGCTATTGATAGATCACTAGGGTAGTTAAGAGGAGTAATTAATGAATCAAATGACGGATAGGATCTTTTTTTAGAGTAGCGGATATCCCGCTTTACCTCTCAGATCTTGACGGACAATCTTACAGCCTTTTTAAGGAAACCGTTCGGATGTTTACAGAGTAGAACTCGACCCCTGGTGTCACGCCCACCCCTCTTTGGCCCTGATTAGGGTCCCGGAGCAGTGATAGATGCTCCCGAGTCAGAGGCCGAGACGCCCCAGGCGGGACTCTGAGGGGATGCTCTCTCTGGGGAGAGGAGGGGGCGAGGTGGGCTCACGGGCCCAGTGAGGCGAAGCCCTGAAGGGGAAGACGCGAAGAGAAAAGGGGGTGTTGCTGGAGGTCAGGACCCGCCAGACTCCGTCTCACACCAACCCTGATCCTGGATGACCTTTGTGTTTCTGCTCTGAATGGACGCTTGTTCCGCGCGCTCTGTCACTCTGACACAGTGACATCACGCCTTAAAGAGACCTTTGTTTTAGGGTTTATGTAGCTGATTTAGAAACACTTACTGGGGTGCACAATCCTGATGTGACAAAAATTAGGGGCCAAATTGTCTACCTCAAATGCCCCCTCCTATCTGATTACCCCATACATCACTGCAAATTCAGTCTTTAAAGGTTTTTGTTTTTGCTTAGTTTTCATAAAGAAGACAATTAGATGAGTTACGGTATCTATAAATATTCAAAGAAAGTTCAGATGCTTTTGAATAAATGTTGTTTAATTGTTACTGCTATGACTTTCATAGTGCAAAACAGAAAAAAAACTGACACATGTCCTTTTTTTATCATTCTGGCTTTAAGTACAGAGCCAACCATTTTTTGGATATGGGTGTAGATACTTTTAATAAGAGTACTTATTATGAAAAATAATATATTTTAAAAGAACATACTTAGGCGTGAACTGAATGTTATATTTTTGTGCACTTAATGTCGTTAATTGCAATTAAATGAAAATGTATTATAGTTTAAATTTATATTAAATGCAATTAGCTGAAATTTAGAGTGTTTTTTGACCCACTTAAGAAGGACTTAAGTACATCTTTAGATGTAATCTCACCTTTATTTTGACATGTATTGTCTTTGAAATATGGTTAAAGTGTACTGCTGAATGTACTGACAAGCATTTATGATAAACTAAAATATACTTGAATGTAATTTCTATAAAGTATATATAGAATTTATATAAAGTATTTTATGTGCTTTAGTATGTTGACAACACATCAAAATAAGTGTACTTCTTTAAATAATTTAAAATGTACTGTAAGTAAAACTTAATTTAACTGCACTTTTTAAAAGTGTATCTAAGTGTGCTATACTTAAGTGACCCATTTTCATTAATACCATATCTGCAAGTAAATTTTTTTTTTAAAATAATAATAATTTGAAGTGCACATTCAGTACAATTAAGCACACTTCTTTTTAACTAAGTTGTAAAAAAAAATTGTCCACGTTAAAATCCCCTCTAGAACAAGATATGTATCTCTGGACACATCATGATGTTTGTATTTGAGTCTATAGCTTAGTAAGAGAAGTACAGTTATGTGTGTGTTTGTGGTATCAGTATTATTTTTCAGTGTGTGCATGTATGTGTTTGTGGCCAGTGGTCTTTCTCTCTCTGCTTGAATTATACTGCCGTGGTTTGGATTCATTTTGAGTCTAACCACAGACTTATTCCACAGCCGTTATACAATCACACTCATAAAACCTCACAGTGCTGTTCCTGGATCAGTTGTGCTGTCTGAAACACAATGGTTTAAAAACAGTTGAGATGGAGCAGTCTGATTCTAGTTGAGCACCGTGGATCTGGTGTCTGTTTCGGGTGTTGTCTTTCTCTGAATCAGTGGGCTGGTTTGCATTAGGATTTGCAGATGAGCAGACTTGAGGTTTCTGATATTAACGTATTCGTAAAGCAGAATTCAGCAGAACTGAAACCATATGGGAACTTCTCGACAAAGATCATTAAAGGGATTTCCAAAGCGAGTCTGGAGTTTCCCTGTGAGACTAAAGACACAGACACTGAGTTTTTTTCAAAAGGTGTGTATTAGTAGGCCTACATTAGTCCCTCTTTTTAGACTAGCGTTTGAATAAGGAATGTTTCAAACAAACATTTAGCACTCCAAAAATGTTACATTATACAGTGGATCTGAACTGCTTTTGGATTTCTGGTGCCACCATCCTGAAGTCAGTGGGTTTTTTAATGGGTTTTTAGTGAAATAAGTCTGTGGCTAACATAATCTCAAGATTCATTCAATCGTCACCAAACTCGGTCAGCATGAAGTCCAGACATTGAGGATGCTAAATTGAGAGCGGATTTTTGATACCTTAAACGGTTTGGCCGTGTCGTTGAAACAACTTGGCGAAAAAAGGGAAACAGGAAATGTGTTATAACTTCTGAATACATTGACTACATTGTTGTAGGAGTCCAATCACATGGTGAGTCAAAGTCACAGCACCACCAACTGGCAACAGGAAGTATGTCACTTTCAAAAATGCTTTGAAATTGCCCTCTTATTTTTACCCGATTTGCTTCAAACTTCATCATATATAATATATAAATCAATACAAGGTGATATTATTTGTGATATTTATTATTATTTCGATACAATTTGATATTATGACATATATAATATCAAAACAAGGCAGGTGTAGACCTGTGAAAGGATTCTTGATATCTTAAACACTGTTGCCATGGCAACGCATTAAACTTTATTAAAATAAAGTTACTTAATTAGTGTTAATTATTTTATAAACTTATATAAAATTGATATACTATATGCATATTAATTTATAGTATAAATTAATATACTATATGCTTTTTACATTGTTTTATATATATATATATATATATTTTTTTTTTTCTTAATTTTTTTGTTATATCTATATATATATATATATGTATATAAAACAAAAATATTAAAACTTTTAAAACAAGGTTTGTGCAAACCCTGATAGATTCAAAATGGTTAGGGTTTGAACAGAAAGTACAGGGACAAATACAAAGCATTTCAGGAAAAAAAAAACAAAAAAACACATATAATACATTTAAATAAAAGCAGAATGTTTCACTACTATTGAAACGTTTAGGGTCAGTAAAATGTTTATTTTTATGAAAAAATCTCTTACTCACCAAGGGTGAATTTGATCAAAAATACAGTGNACAGAGTGCGATCGCATCTGCTTCCTATTTATATACACCTGTCGGGGGCGGTGCGCATTATGCAAATATCGCACGCCAATTCCATTGGCCTGTTTTAATTCTCTCGAAGCTGATAGGGCTCTCTAGCGATATCCCAATTCGTCGGTCACTACTGACGTACGTCGAAGTGACCGACTGAAAGGGAACCATAAATATCACTGTGTTGGATAATGTCTCATAGATATTCCATTCCAGACGAAGCCTAGACAATATCTGAACATGAATGCATCAGTCATGATGCCCTCTGGTTCGAGGAAAAGGACTTTTGGATTGCAGCTCACCTTTTTTAAATTGCTGTCAGTGTTATGTAGATGCTTTACACTCTTTTTGAATCGTGCATAGCAGGATGGGACGGAAATTCTTCTGCAGGCATTATGATGGAGCTTTTTTGCATCGTAATACATTTGTTGTATAGTTGTTCCTGCTGCCTCGCCTGTGACCCCTGCTGATGTCATCAAAACGTGCATGCAGGTGGCCGCCTGATGGGGCCGGACAGCATACAACGCTGTGATTGACTGCATCAGGAAAATAGTGACAGAGGAGCTTCAGAGTTCTGCGGAGGGGCCAGGAGCTACAAACACACACCTGCTATGTCTCACTGTGGTAAAATTAGAGGTTTCACAGTTTTGAAAAGCCTTCCAGGATTCCTCTAATTGCGGTCTGAAAGATGTGTGTGAGATTGCATTTGGACGCAATCCATGCTCTTGTTTCTTCACTCAGTACGTGCTCTCAGATCATCTCCACAGTCTGCTGTAACTCCAGTGACCTTCTGCGGAGAGATTGTTTTGTTTGTTTTGTTGAGGACAGTGTCTCTCTAATCGAGGTTTGACTGGTTAGCGTGGTCCTTGCTGGTAGATGTTGAGCTTTTCCATTGACATGGACATTCAAAATCAGCCGTTTTGAACGTCTGTCCACGTTCTGTGCCAAAATCGACTGTACTTTGAGCTATTCATGATTCCCTCCACCTTCACATGCTCTCGGAATTATCGTAAATACGAGTTTCCTAAGTAAAAATTGCACATGAACGCCCAATTTAGAAACTTGAATGCGATGAGCTCGTAATCATGACTTCAGAAATGGGAATGATCAAATTTCAGATGAAGGCAGCATAAAGCCCCAGTTCCAGCTGAAGAGAAGCAGCCCCATGCTGCACCACCAGGCTTCACCGTGGGTATGGTGTTGTTTGGGTGGTGTGTTGTGTTGCGCCAAACATACCTTTTACAATTTTGGCTAAAAAGTAAAATTTTGGTCTCATCAGATCATAACACATTTTCACATGGTTTTGGTAGACTGGATATTTGTTTTTAGTCAGAAAAGGATTGTGTCTTGCCACCCTGCACATGTAGGGAGCAACCAGTATCTCTTTTAATGTTACTGTAGGCCTCATCTTGACAGTCTCTCTGGCCAACTTTCTTGTCGTCTTCTCATTAATTATAAAACACCCAATTATAAAGTTATGCATTTAGATTATTTTACGTTTTAATTTTTGTGTCACTTTGGTTTTCAGTGACATTGCACAAGTTCGGATGTTTCATTTTTTACATCACAAAAACCACCTGTTTTAACAGTAATGCGTAAAGTTATTATATCCACTTAGCTTTCTTGCAGACATTATGTATCAATAGTACACTATGCTATTCCAGACAGACTGTTCATCTTTTCACTGTGCTCAGTGATGTGAAAAAGACCATTCATATGTTTGGTGTCTGTCAGATTTGTTGAATGTATTTGAAAATACTGCAAAAACAGTAAATGTGAAATATTACGATTTAAAAGAACTGTTTTGTGCGTGAATAGATGTTAAAATATAATTTATTCCTATATGATCAAAGCTGATTTTCAGCATTACTCGTCTTCAGTGTCACACGATCCTTCAGAAATCATTCTAATATGATGATTTGATGCTCAAGAAACATTTCTGATTATTATCAATGTTGAAAACAGTTGTGCAGCTTCATATTTTTGTGGAAACCATGATATGTTTCCCCACCCCCCCAGGATTCTTTGATGAATAGAATGTTTAAAAGAACAGTATTTATGTGAAATATAAATCTTTTGTCACATTATACATGTTTTTACGGTCACTTTTGATTGATTTAATGCATCCTTGCTGAATAAAATAAATTAAATAAACAATAAAAACAACTTGCTGACCCCAAACTTTTGAACGGTAGTGTACTTCATGAAGTGTACTTCTGTTTATTTTCTGCTGTGGAGGATCATCATTAAACTGTGGCTTCCACAATCATTACTGTACATATTTTATGTCGTTGTGCAGGAATCCTGCCTCTGGTTTAAAAGCTTTCATATTATAATTTTATATTTTAATCATTTGTTAACTATAAACTAAAATATTTGGACATATACTAATATCATATACTTCTTGGTTGACAGTACATAAACATGGATTTTTTTTCATATGAATGGTCAATCAGACCTTTTGTAAGCAAAAAGTTAAATAATGGCCAAAGTGCATGACTGTGTAATCATATTGTGTATGTACACTACCGTTCAAAAGTTTTTTTATGTTTTTAAAATAAGTATCGTCTGCTAACCAAGACTGCATTTATTTAATTAAAAATACAGTAAAAACAGGAATATTTTGAAATATTATTACAATTTAAAATAACTGTTTTCTATTTGAATATATTTCACAAAGTAATTTATTCCTGTGATGGCAAAGCTGAATTTTCAGCATCATTACTCCAGTCTTCAGTGTCACATGATCCTTCAGAAATCATTCTAATATGCTGATTTGCTGCTCAAGAAACATTTCTGATTATTTTCAATGTTGAAAACAGTTGTGTACTTTTTTTTTCAGGATTCCTTGATTAATAAAAAGTTCAAAAGAACAGCATTTATCTGAAATACAAAGCTTTTGTAACATTATACACTACCGTTCAAAAGTTTGGGGACAGTAAGAATTTCTTTTTTGAAAAGAAATGAAAGAAATGAATACTTTAATTCAACAGGGATGCATTAAATCATTCAAAAGTGACAGTAAAGACATTTATAATGTTACAAAAGATTAGATTTCAAATAAATGCTGTTCTTTTGAACTTTCTATTCATCAAAGAATCCTGAAAAAAATATTGTACTCAAATATTTTGTACAATTGTACACAATAAATGTTTCTTGAGCAGCAAATCAGCATATTAGAATGATTTCTGAAGGATCATGTGACACTGAAGACTGGAGTAATGATGCTGAAAATTCAGCTTTGCCATCACAGGAATAAATTATATTTTAAAATATTTTCAAATAGAAAAGTTATTTTAAATTGTAATATTTCACAATATTACTGTTTTTACTGTATTTTTTATTAAATAAATGCAGTCTTGGTTAGCAGACGAAACGTCTTTTAAAAACATTAAAAATCGTACCGATCCCAAACTTTTGAACGGTAGTGTATGCATTTAAATTTTATTTCACACACAAAAAAAGGCATAAACAAACTTCAGGAATTTGTTTAAATGCATTTTATTATTGTATTGTCATTTACTGAAATAAATCACAATTGTTATTTTCAAATGCAGAAATTATTGGACATTCACTTAAACATGAGGAACACTGTTGGAAGCAACGTTTTGAAATCCTCATAAACCTACTTTCTGCTCAAGAATACTACAGGAAAGACTGATGACCAAACTGATTGAGGTAAATCAGGAGATTTTTACCAAAGTTTTGGCTTAGAAAAAGTATTCAGATATACAAAGACATTCAAAGAGGTTCTGAAAAAAGTTACTGTTAGCGTTTCAAACAGATGTGGAGCACTGGAAGAGGAAGACCTTGATCTCTAAAAGAGTAATTCAGAAAATGAACCCAGTATATTGATATGTATAATAAATACATGATTGTGCCTCTGCTGAGGTGAAGAGGAACAAGATCAATCATTAACAGGAGCAAAAACAAAACATAAGAGCTTGAAAGTCACAAATTACTCCAGCATTTGGTCCACAGCTAGACAGCAGAAATCTCCAGCAAACTCAATACGTGATGCTGAACCACTGAAACAATCTCTAGATTGCTCTAGGTCTGTCATCTAGAAGAATACGACGTTTACAAGTAGTGAGAACAGTAGAGATGTTAGGGCGAATCTTACAAAACCTCTCAAAGATATTTCATTTTTCATATTTCAACCCCAAAATCAAAAGAAAACAACTACATTTTAAAGAAAACGAGGATGTTTGTTACTAAATGACAAATCTACCATTTAAGCACACTCTCTCATCCCATTTTTACTGTATTCCAATATAAAACCTGTAGTACAGAGCTTGTTTTACTCAAATGTGTAAATTTCAGGCAGTAAATCTAATACTTAAAATGTTTAATTTTGCTTTAAACTGAGACTTGGAAAGGAAAATGTGCTTAACGATCATGAAAATAATCTATAAAAAAAGCTTCATTTTATGTATGTAAATTTTAATTTTGGGGCTGAACTATGAGCCAGACAGGTTTAATGAGATTCATTGGTGTAAATGGTTCATATTTGGCTGTGCGTAATGAGCTGAGAGTTTAGCACACTCAGAGATACCTGGATAGAAACAGAAACATTCATTATGGTTTTGTTTAGTTTTTTTTTGCATGCGAATGTTAAGGCTTCTGGTTGTGGGGTGACTGGGAGGCCTTCTGCTCTCGCACTATGAATCGCACCTACGGTCAATGTTTCATATTTTCATTCCAAACAAAAGGCAGAATCAAAGGTTTGCAGACAGAAATCATTTCATTTCCAAAGAGAGAGATGATTACAGCTTTCCGAGATCTCCGGAATAGTGCTGGTTTCCATGACGATCAAGCGGAAAGGCGTTGGGCGGCCAGCTCCTCCGCATCGTCGCGGTTCTCGTTGATCTCCACCAGCGTCCGCACAAATCGGGTCCATTCGTCGTTTCGCGGGACTGCCATTTGCTATGGAGAGAAGAGAAAAACATTGTGTGTAATATGTGAGCGTTTTGTAAAGAGGTGTAAAGCGTCACAGTGGACCAGCAGGCTATTCTGAGAGCGAACTGACCCCTGGCTAACAATCCTCCATCTCATTCTTCTACTCTATCTGCTTTCATCCCATCTCGTGAGTGACAGAGGCCCTCTGTGGCCCCTGAAGGGCCGTGCTGTTAGGGCCCCTCTCTGACAGACGTGTAATTGTAGTGCGTGTCATCTTTAGAGGCTCCGCATGGGCTTTTTACACGACTGTCTCAGTGACAGAACGGGAGCGAGAGGGAGAAAGCCGCTCAACGTCCCGCCCAGGAGCTGAAGGTGTTGCTGTGTAGTCAGTCTGTGATGTGTCTTAAGTAAACTCTCTCACCTCGCCGACGTCGTAAATGTGGATCTGTCCCTCTGAGTCGCCGACAGCGATCTCTCTGCCTGACTGAGACCAGCGCAGTCTGTTCAGAGCAGGACTTCCTTCCACAGCCATGCTGGCAGTGGGCACCTGCGCACACACACACACACACACATTAGTTGAGCTTGTTGTTGTTTCAACTTTTTTAATAATGCCGTTTGTTCACTCAGTATCTGATACATCCTCATTATTAATCAAAGAGGTCGTGCAACATGTAACAGAACGGGATGCATTACTGCATTATCAAGTACAACTGTTCTTGTGAAGTTAAAGCTGAATTTTCAGCATCATTACTCCAGTCTTCAGTGTCACATGATCCTTGAGAAATCATTCTAATATGCTGATTTGCTGCTCAAAAAAACATTTATTATTATTATTATTAATGTTGAAAACAGTTGTGCTGCTTAATATAATGTGTAACTGTGATACATTTTGTCAGGATTCTTTGTCAAATAGAACGTTCAAAAGAACATTTATTTATAGAAATCTTTTGTAACATTACAAATATCTTTACTGTTGCTTTTGATCAATTTAATGCATCCTTGTTGAATAAAAGTATTTCTTAAAAAATATTACTAAGTCCAAACCTTTGAACAGTAGTGTATATATGCTTTTTATGTCAACTTGTTTCCACCACTGAATAACAAATAAAAAAAGGTTATTGCAACTTTTTATATCACAACTCAGACTTTTTTTAAACTCACAATTGCGAGCAAAAAGAATTGTGAGATAAACTCACAATTACAAGAAAAAGTCAGAATTGCGAGAAGTCAGAATTACTAGATACAAACTCAGAATTGCGTGAAAAATGTCAAAATTGCGAGAAAAAAGTCAGAATTGCGAGATATATACTCAGAATTGCGTGAAAAATGTCAAAATTGCGAGAAAAAAGTCAGAATTGCGAAATATAAAGTCAGAATTGCGAGAAGTCAGAATTACTGGATACAAACTCAGAATTGCGTGAAAAAAGTCAGAATTGCGAGATATATACTCAGAATTGCGTGAAAAATGTCAAAATTGCGAGAAAAAAGTCAGAATTGCGAGATATAAAGTCAGAATTGCGTGATTTAAAGTCAGAATTGCGAGAAAAAAGACAGAATTGTAAGGAAAAGAGTCAGAATTGCGAGAAAAAAGTCAGAATTGCAATAAAAAAGTCAGAATTGCGTGATTTAAAATCAGAATTGCGAGATATAAAGTCAGAATTGCGTGATTTAAAGTCAGAATTGCGAGAAAAAGTCAGAATTGCGAGATATAGTCAGAATTGCGAGATATAAAGTCAGAATTGCGAGAAAAAGTCAGAATTGCGAGATATAGTCAGAATTGCGAGATATAGTCAGAATTGCGAGATATA
>RJVU01051266.1:373-57553 GCA_003731715.1 Anabarilius grahami | reverse complement strand
TGATTTAAAGTCAGAATTGCGAGAAAAAGTCAGAATTGCGAGAAAAAGTCAGAATTGCGTGATTTAAAGTCAGAATTGCGTGATTTAAAGTCAGAATTGCGAGAAAAATTCAGAATTGCATGATTTAAAGTCAGAATTGCGAGAAAAAGTCAGAATTGCGAGAAAAAGTCAGAATTGCGAGATATAAACAGAATTGCGAGATATAAAGTCAGAACTGCGTGATTTAAAGTCAGAACTGCGAGATATAAAGTCAGAATTGCGAGAAAAAGTCAGAATTGCGAGATATAAAGTCAGAATTGCGAGATATAAAGTCAGAATTGCGAGATATAAAGTCAGAATTGCGAGATATAAAGTCAGAATTGCGAGATATACAGTCAGAATTGCGAGATATAAAGTCAGAATTGCCCGAATTGCGAGATATAAAGTCAGAATTGCGAGATATAAACTCAGAATTGCGAGATATAAAGTCAGAATTGCGTGATTTAAAGTCAGAATTGCGTGATTTAAAGTCAGAATTGCGAGAAAAAGTCAGAATTGCGAGATATAAAGTCAGAATTGCGTGATTTAAAGTCAGAATTACGTGATTTAAAGTCAGAATTGCGAGATATAAAGTCAGAATTGCGTGATTTAAAGTCAGAATTGCGAGAAAAAAAGAATTGTAAGGATAAGAGTCAGAATTGCTAGATATAAAGTCAGAATTGCGTGATTTAAAGTCAGAATTGCGAGATATAAAGTCAGAATTGCGTGATTTAAAGTCAGAATTGCGAGATATAAAGTCAGAATTGCGAGATATAAAGTCAGAATTGCGAGAAAAAAAGAATTGTAAGGATAAGAGTCAGAATTGCGAGAAAAAAAGTCAGAATTGCGATATAAAAATCAGAATTGAGAGATAAACTCACAATTGTGAGAAAAAAAGTCGCAATTATTCTATTAAATTATTTTATTTCGTGGCAGAAACAAGCTTTCATACTTTTTAATATGTTGCAGAACAGAAAGATTTATGAATAATAAATACAGGAGTCATAAAAACAAAAGGAGGTTGAATGAAGCCCCGGTCACTAAAGACAAAAGGACAGCATTTAAGGGTTAAAAACATCTTTGATTTAAGTAGCAAAAATGGCATTAGAGTTTGAATCATTTCATGAATCAGATCAAAATGTCCATTTCAGTGAATCAATTCAAAACTCTGATTCAACAAGTCATTTGTGTCATCATGCAAGAACGTTCATGCAATGTTTCAACGTGGCATCTGCCATATATTATAACGTTTTAGTTAAACTATATGTATGTAAATATTGCTCTTCAATACTATGTATCACTATAATGGCTCATATTAAGAAAAAAAAAATGCTTTACTCTAGTACTTTAAACATTAAACATTTAAATCCAATTAGCAATACTGTTTGATTGAAATCCTCAGACTAAAAAAAAATAAAAAATCAACATATACTAAATATTGTCAACAGGCTGAAAATGTTTTGGATATAGTTGACTACTAAAAGAAATAGGCTTCTACACTGAGAGACAAAACTTATGTGGTGGATAAATATTGTTCTGCAGATGTGTGTTTATGTATCAATGATGTTTAATGGCATGTATGCTGTTTAACCTCTGTGTCATTGTTGAGGTTCCACAGGTCGATGCGTCCGAGTCCGTCCACACACGCAAAGAGGGCGGGATGTACCGGAGACCACATGACATCATAAACATAATCCGAGTTATCCTCAAACGAGTACAGCGGCTTGTTATTCTACAGCAGAGAGAGAAACGCAGTCAGCTGAGAGATTCATGAATGACAGTGCAATGAGTGTGCATGAATGATCCGTTACCTTGTTGCTCCAGAGTTTGATGGTCCAATCAAAAGAGGAGGTCAGGAAGAGATGAGAGAAATCTACCAGCCCGGTCGCAGTGTGACAGTGAATGCCTGTGATTGGACCATGATGTCCCTCAAACATCTCACTGATACCTGCCCGACTGCTCACACACACACAGAGAATGACAGAGGGTTAATGATCAGCATCTCAGCATGTTTCCATCTATCAGGTAACACTTCACATTACTAACACACACCGCTGAGTGTGTGTTGTGTGTGTGAGCTCATTACTGTGAGAGGTAAACAGCCGTGTGAGATGCTGAGAGTGTGTGTAGAGGATGAGATAATCACAGCATCACAAATGAAGAGGAAACATTCGCTCTCTCAGCTCATTACAGCACACACAAACACATCTACTATATCCCATTCATAAACGCAAGCTGATTTTCATATTTCTGATATAAAATGGCAATAAAGTTTTGGGAGATAACGGATAACAATCATGACATGATTTCTGCTTCAATAAATCTCTACAGTTTGTGTTTACAGTAGACACCATAAATGTATTATTAATATAAATTATTTATACACATTTATTAACTATTTACTTAAAATTAATTGTAATCTACACTATGGTTCAAAAGTTTGTGGTCTGTAAGATTTTTTAAATATTTTTGGAAGAAGGCTCTTATGCTCACTAAGGCTGCATTTATTTGAGAGAGAGGAAAAAAAAAAGTACAATTGTGAAATATTATTACAATTTAAAATAAATTTAAATTTTCTATTCGATTAAACTCTATTTAAATATTCCAGTGATCAAAGATGAATTTTCAGCATTATTACTCATCATCTAATCATTCTAATATGTTGATTTGCTGCTCAAGAAACATTTTTGATTATCAATGTTGAGAAACAGTTGTGCTGCTTCATATCTTTGAGACAAACACTAATTATTAGAAACGCTAATATTTTTTAAGTATATATGTGACCCATGCTGGCAAAATGAGTCACAATGAGCAAATTTTCAAAAATGAGTTATTGTTATTCTCTATATTGCACATTCTATATTGTACATTCTCTATTAAAAAAAAAAAAAACCTTCAAAATGATGTATTTGTTGGAATCTGACAAAAAATGACTGAGCTATACCTGTTTGAAGTCTATAGAGTCAGCAAAGTCATTTTTAAGAGAAATCGAGTTAAAGTTTTCATAAGGTTTCAAAACAAAATCACCCAAAAAAAAACATATCTACAAGAAAAATATACATTCAACTTTTTTTTCCCCATGATTCCACAATTGTTTGATTAACAATAACGNTATGTTGATTTACTGCTCAAGAAACATTTTTGATTATCAATGTTGAGAAACAGTTGTGCTGCTTCTTATCTTTGAGACAAACACTAATTATTAGAAACGCTAATATTTTTTAAGTATATATGTGACCCCTGCTGGCAAAATGAGTCACAATGAGCAAATTTTCAAAAATGAGTTATTGTTATTCTCTATATTGCACATTCTATATTGTACATTCTCTATTAAAAAAAAAAACCTTCAAAATTATGTATTTGTTGGAATCTGACAAAAAATGACTGAGCTATACCTGTCATATAGGTATAGCTCAGTCTATAGAGTCAGCAAAGTCAATTTTGAGAGAAATCGAGTTAAAGTTTTCATAAGGTTTCAAAACAAAATCACCCAAAAAAAAACATATCTACAAGAAAAATATATATTCAACTTTTTTTCCCCCATGATTCCACAATTGTTTGATTAACAATAATGAAACAGACTGCCTATATATTAAGACCTACTGTATCAAACGGATCTAATATAATGTTACACATCAGATGTTTTTCCCCAACAGTTAACCAAACGTTCACTTAAGACATAACAGATGATGTTTGCGTAAATAATCGCGAAGACAAATTTTTTTAAATACTGTAATTCTGTGTATATCGGGATCGCGCGCTTCAGATTGGTCAGTCAGCGCGAATAAGATCGTTTTATTTACATCAGCATGAGTTTGAAAATCACTTTTCATTGGTTCAGACTCATGACATCGAGAGTTCACTATGAATATTAATAAGTTGGAATGCTGCACCAGTAGTTTAGAAGCGAGCAGAGAAAAACATTTTTCATGTTCAAAGGAAAGGTACTCCTCTCAGAAAACATACAAATAAAGATACTTTTAGATGTTTAATTGCTATTTGGAGCATTGGGATTGCTAGAAGAGGGCTTAATGAACTCATTTTTGTGAAAACCTTAATTTCGACCAAAATTGACATTTTTCACTTGTTTGGCCTTTAGCTCAAAAATGTAGTGCGCATTCCCACTCATTTTGACAGTACGGGTCACATATTATAAGTGTTATATTAATATATATACATCTTTTGTGAACTAAACGAGCATGTTGATCAGTCCACCAAAGTAACATTAAAGCATGCCTTTCCACAAATTTCCACTTTCAAAAATATGTTGGAAAATGTTAAAAATTATATAATCATATTATACTAGAATGACCTGAGACATGTTAATACAGGGACTAAGAAAAATTTGCCATTTTGTGAGAAAGAAAATTGGTTTGTCTGCATAAGCAGATTACATGCACAGATCCAGAGATCTCCTGCAGTGAACATTGTGCATAAGTGTGTGTATTACCTGCCATGGCGACAGGCTGTGTAGACTGATCCATCCTCACTTCCCACCACAAAGTTATTAACGTCACCCAGAGGGAAGGACATGGAGGTGACCGCAACAGATTTAGACTGCTTAAACACCAGCTCCATACTGTCCTGTTGACACACACACACATACACACATCAATAACACCACAGCCAATAGCCTCCCTTACAGATTAGAAATGCGCAATTTAAATTCATCTAGCGCTTTACCAGTCATTAACATCTGACACTGTGGTTTGGCAAATGTTTTTGGAAACTCAAGGATGAGTTAATGGTATACTAACTCCAAATGCTGTGTGTGTAAGGCAGCAGGGAAGAGGTTGTGGCTCTCAGTGGGCCTTTTATAGTACTTCTGAAGCCAACAAATCACTTCCCTTGGCACTTGTCAGTAAGAATTGTACACAACATTCACTATTTTTACTGGTTGAGTAAGCATGTCGCTTTCTTTGAATATGATATTCAAACTCTGAGAATTTTCGATGGCATGTGAGAGCGGCAGAATTGTGGGTACCTGTGGTTGAGACAGCATGTCCAGACTCCAGGAGCACATCTTTCCATCGGTAGAGATGCTAATGAGGTTATGAGCGTTCTGTGTGCCAACCACATTAACACAGTACACTGGGTGCTGAAAGAGAAACAGAAAAGTAAGGTAAGGGTGAAAAACAATAATAAAACAAATTTGAACAATAAGCAGGACATCACAGTATTAATATCTCAAAGTTGTTGGGCTGCAGCTACTGCTTCGCCTCATTTTCTGTGTGGTGTGTGACGCCATGTACCGTGTGGGCCGCAGCAGAGAGAGGTGTCCTCTGGACAGGAGTGCGTCTGTTACTTCTGTTGTCCCACAGGACGATCTGTCCAGAATAAGTGCCTCCGACAACCAGGTTAGGATGAAACTTTGCAAATGATGCAGACATGACTGCAGACTATAGGAGAGAGAGAGAGTGTTACAAAATTTAAAAAAGTTAATAAAGACATCATAAAAGTAAGCTTTATATGATGAACAGATTTAATTTAAAAATTGATCAAATATAGTCAAAGGCATTGCAACTGTGCTTGCTTGCCATGCAAGAACAACCTTTATTGGTTCTTGCGGAAGCTCAAACTTACTGGAGTGACGTGAAAACAAAACTCACATGTCAAGCAAGCAAATGAGCCTTTGTTTACCATATTTGATGTGCTCTATGTATGCGTTGATCAATGTTTATCACACTCTTCTCTGGGAGTTTACCAGCCCCAACACACTCAGCTAAGAAGATGAAAAAAGTTCAAACTTCTGTGAGTGTTTGTGAATACTTGTGGAGTGTTTCCGCATTTGTGTGTGTGAAAGAGCTGTGTATCCGTTCCTGTGGGCAGCACATGTGGTTCTACTCAGGCTATCCACAGCGGATCACCTCAGGTCAAACACACAACTAACACTGAACATACAGTAACACTCAACAAATACACAACCGCACAGTGATAAAACCTACAAAAGAAATACCACCATCTGCTTCTGTATTGTTTGTAATGCAGCATAATGGCCAGAATGATTCAAATCTGTGAGGTTAAGTGTTTGAGTATTTTAGATCAACGGAAGTCAATAGATTTCACACTGGTAATTCTCATTTTACAAGTTCTTACAAATTTCATATATACAGTCAAACCAAAAATTATTCAGACACTATATATATATATATATTTTTTTTTTTTTACTAGTGGGTGCAGGACACTATAGTTCATTTATGTAAGTGACGATAGCAAAATAAAGTAAACTGACATATTATACCCAAAAATTCTTCATACAGTGAACTACCAGTAAAACTGATAAAAATGTGGGACCAAAAATTATTCAGACACTTTGACCCGACCATGTTTTGCTTAAGCGTTATCTGACATAATTAAGATTAATTTTTCTGACACAGTTAAAACTCTGAGATCTTGTCATATTGTATTACCATTTTTTTAAAACTATAGTAAATAAACTGTATTAATGAATGAAATTTTCAAGGTGTCTGAATAAATTCTGGTTTGATTGTATATATTTTCATATATATATATATATATATCATATATAATGATATTTTCAAATAAAGTTCTCATAAATATTGGTAAAATGCTGAAGTTCATGCATAATTAGAATTTTCAAAGAATTTCTCTTTTTTTTTTTACGTGGTCAATGGCAGTAGTAATAACATGGTTATTAACAGCAACTAAAAACGTTTACATCTTTGCACATTCACATGTTGCTAAGAATTATTCATTACATACATCATGGTTTTAATTGAAAATTAAGTCATGAATGTTTCATAAGCTTAAGATCAAAACTGAGAAATGCAAAAGGAGTATGCAGATTTTGAATGCATTTGGAGGGTTTTGTAATATTCAATAAGCAGAACTATAAGAAGTGTTACCGACTCTATGCTTACAGACCTCTGCTAACAACATGAACCTGAGATTGTGCATGTGTTTGCAGAGAGTTTAAAATAATAGTTCATTCCTAAATGAAAATTCCCGCTCACCCATGTTGCTCTAAGCTGGTATGACTTTCTTTCTTACATGGAACACAAAAGGAGATGTCATGGAGAATGTTAACATGCTGCGTTTTTCCATACAATGACAGTTGATAGTGTCTAGAATTGTCAAGCTCCAAAAGGGACATAAAAATACTATATTTTAAGTCTTCTGAAGTCATACGATAGCTTTGCCTGAGGAATAGACTCAAAATAAGTCAATATTCACGTAAAGTTCCCTTCACTGCAGTTCTTACTTGTGTTGAATTTAAACATGACATGCTGCACCAGGTTGACGCAGTGGATGGCAAACACCACTGGTTCTTGTGTGCATGAAAAACCCAACATGGAAGTTTGATTACGCAGAATTGTCTACAGCAGAGGTCAAGATTGTCAATGAACAACTGTTTAAATTTGAGTTTTTCTACTTACCCTGACAACATTTTCAAATATATTGATTTGTTGCTTTTGATCCATGTAACTTTTATTCTGATAAATTTGTCTGTTACAAATTTGCGAAATTTTACAATTGTTTATGCCACTTTTGAAACCACAGCAAAACAAATATGAAATTCCAACATGAAAGACAAGTATACAAATTACAAGCGAAAGCACAAAATGAATTAAATAAACAATTTAAATTTTTCATGTAGGACTAACAGTAGTATTCAGGTGCAAAAATACTACAGAAATTAAATGTAATAAAATTTAAAAAATAATACTGCATAGTCTTTAATGTATAAATATCGCATAAAAATATAAATATAGATTAAACCTTATCAAGGCTACAAAAGTTAATCAATCAAGTGACTGATTTTCTCTTTTTCTTCTGTTGTTTGATTAACATTAACATCATAGCACAGAAAACTGCTTATTAGACAATGTATGAGTACAAAATTGAGTTCTCTTTTGTGTTTTCTTGCGCCTAAATGTTTTCAAATCATTTAAATATTTAAATTGGCTTAAATTGACTTAAAAACACACATTTACAGATATGCTTTTGTTGTATGACAAAGATTACTAAACTGTCTTCAAAATCTTTCATTTTTGTTCCATGGAAGAAAAAGTCATGGGTTTGTGATGACATGAGAATGACAAGATTTTTCATTTTAGGGTGAACTATTCCCTTAAGGTATCACAAGTGTGTGTGTGTGTGTGTGTGTTTGTGATTTATAAGGACACAAATTTGTATAATGACATGGGTATTACATTGGTATTACGACATAAACATAAAATATTAGGACATTTCATGAGTCCTCATATTTAAAATAGCTTTAAAAACATACTAAACAATGTTTTATTACAAATGTGAAAGTGCAGAATGTTTTCTGTGATGGGTAGGTTTAGGGGTAGTGTAGGGGGATATAATGTACAGTTTGTACAGTATAAAAACCATTACGCCTATTGAACGTCCTCACTTTGATAGCAAAACAAACCTGTGTGTGTGTGTTTGAATGCATCACATTGTGTAGAGCTGTGCAGGGGAATGAGAGTGAGAGAGAAAGGTACAGAGAGAAGAAAAGGATGGAAGGAAGTCCAGCTGCAGCCCACCCGTGAGATCTCAGGCCTGTGTGTAGGTGTTTGTATATGACAAGCATGTTCGCGTGGGATGGTTTTCAGGAGGTGCGTGTGTGTGTGTGTACCTGACAGTGGAAGACATACTCCGGTGTGGCCTTCTTGTATTTCATGTTCCAGACCAAAGCCACTCCATCAGGCTCATGTGGGGCTTCCTCATTGTTGTTGTAAGAGGCGACCAGCAACTCTGGATACTGTGAACACGTGTACAGATCAGGAGAACAAAACTTTTGACTGCTGACATTAAGTCTGGTCCACATTACAGCTTATTCTGGCCAAGAACCGCCCACTTATACACATTTCTTTTTTAACTGGGACTGTATTATAATAGATATCCATTATACCATAACAGTAAATGACCTATAATCATGCATATTATATCCAGTCAGCTGTATGTTCTCATGAATAACAGTTGCCAATGTTTTGATAAATCATAAAACTTGATCAACACCTAATTTCATGTGTCATCATTGTATGTAATGTATGCATGCATGCTTGATTTCTAAATCAAGATTTATACAGGTAATTTTTGACATGAGGTTTAGGAGGTCACGTACCTGTGGGGACCAATCCAGACAGGTCACCACTCGCTGTTTGGACCAGCGATCATCAACAAACTGCCTGTTTAGAGACAGTTTCGCCCCAGCCAGCATCTCACTAGATACACACACACAGTCAAACATCTCGCATTAAAAAGTGCATACTGAGTTAGTTTGTGGTTTTAGGTGAGTAGGGCTGATTGTTACCCCTCCTTCTCCTCCATGTCACGTCCACTGTAGTCGAAGAAAACATCCACGTGTTCGGACAGAGCGCGCTCAATGATGCGTGTGCTGTGATCGAAAAACTCCATGAACTCCTCTGTGTGCAGAATTTGTAACTTCTCCTCCTCTGTTAGCTCATGAGGGGGCGCTACACTCACCAACAGACAGGAGACAATGGCAGGTGTGTAATTGGATTAAATTAATTCATTTATACATCAAAATAGTTGAATTCTTGATTCTAACGGTTGACAAATGTTCCACAAGTAGTTCCAGGTTCGTTCTTGTTATTCCAGTTGTGAGCCTTGTGAAGCGTTATGAAGAATGCGGAAGCGGAAAGTACGTTCAAGGCGATATTTTGTTTATAAAGCATAAACGGTTGTATTTTTTTCGAAAATGAGCGATCGTTTCGCTAGATAAGACCCTTATTCCTCATCTGGTATCGTTTAAAGCCCTTGAAGCTGCACTGAAACTGTAATTTTGACCTTCAACCTGTTAGTAGCCACTGAAATCCACTATAAGGAGAATAATCCTGGAATGTTTTCCTCAAAAACCTTAATTTCTTTTCAACTGACAAAAGAAAGACATGAACATCTTGGATGACATGGGGGTGAGTAAATTTATCAGGAAAAGTGTATTTAAAAGTGGACTAATCCTTTAATTGTTGTCAAAATGTCTAAACACAAGTATATCACAAGGGTAACTGCACACACTCTAGGTGGAAATATTCAGTGGACTGTTGTGAATTTTAAACAACCACTGCACATTTTCATAGGCAAAGACAGAACATGTATGAATTGTTCTACAATAACAAATAGGGCTGGAATGATATTTGTCGGCGTAATCGATTACGTCAATTACGTAAATGAGTCGTTTTGCGTGAAATGCGTTGATTCGTCATTCTGTTTATGTTCCACAATGATGCTTCCTGGGCATGAGGAAAATTAGCCTTTATTACAAAAATATCGAGCCCAATCTAAAGTGTGAGAATTTTTTTTAAACAGAGACCAAATAAAATGGTGCTCTGCACGCTCTGTAAAACTGAAATGGCAAACAACAGCAGCACAACTTCTATGTAAGAACATCTGAAAAGAAAACATCCCAGGGCTCTCCTACCTTAAAGTGAGGAGACGGCAGTGTAAATATTTGGAATATTATAGTGAATTTTTACACAGCACTAGAATATGGTTGTCAGTCCCATATTTTGTGCTTAATATGGCTGTGTTCAGACAGCATTCTGTTTTTTTCAAGCTGCCATGTATTACAAAGTATTTAGAGTCCCCTGTGGTGAAAATCAAGTTTGTAATGTTGTTTATATGTCTATGTGGTGTTTTTAATGTGCTTTAAGACAAACCATGTACAAATTCATGTTAACCCTTTAGAACCTAAAGCTAAAATAGCCGTTTTCACATATTATGTTTTTTTTTAATTATAAAATTCTCTAACAATGTGCTATCTTCAAGTGCAAGGTGTCATTTTTTTTCAGAAAACAACTGGCTTTCAATAAATTACAGTTATTGACCATGAATGTATATGGTGAGTTTGTAAATAGAATTTAAATAGACAAAAATAAAAAAAATAAGAATACATTTTCAGATTTTTATTTAGAAAAAAAAGAAAAATTATGATCAAAAGAATCTAACACTTCAAACTTGAAAATTCAACTATATTACATAATACAAGTCATTTTGTGACACTTGGTTGCACAGTTTTCATTCAGGAGAATTTTTTTTCATACACGCATACATATACTACATATGCATGCATCGGCACGCAAACATTTACCGCACGGACACATTATACAGATGCAAACACCAAATGCGAAATGCGTGTCTCACTTAGCCTCCTCCCAGGTCTTATAAAAAATCAACCCAATTGACTGTGTACTCCTTCGCCATGTTTTTGTTTGTTTCTTCTATTATTTATGCGATCCAAAATTCCCTAAACTGCCGCTCTCCATATCTCTCCGTTCAAATCCTCCTTCCACCCGCTCTCCCCGAAAGCGGCTGCCATTTGCTGACGGAAGGCACGAAATTACCGTAATAACCCTTATATTGCCGAAAAGCCCATGCTGTCTACTGTCTGTAGTTTGAATTATTACGATGGCGCAAACGGTTCAAGAGTTACCGTAATAACCCTTATATTGCCGAAAAGCCCATGCTGTCTACTGTCTGTAGTTTGAATTATTACGATGGCGCAAACGGTTCAAGAGTTACGGTAACATGAATACAGCTTGGTTGGATGTGTCGCCGACGACACATCCGGTTTTAAAGGGTTAACGCCATTGCTGAATATTTTCTCCTTAAATCTGCAGTGAGCCAAAGACAGTCTCAAAAACACGGTTTGAAATCGCTGGTGTATGTGACTTCACAAACTACCTTGTAACCAATCACATCAACATGTGATCATCAACAAGTGGATCTCTGAGCTGAGCTGGTGTGAGTGAGTGAGTGGAGACGGGGCTAATTTGCATATTCATAGAACCACGTATACTAAATGAGTCAAGGGTGTAGAGTTACATTCAAGCTATTTTAAGGCATGAAGACATTTTTTTCAAGGAAAAAACATTTAAATAGGTCAATTTGGTGAACAAAGATGAGTTTTAAGGGATAAAACTATTGACTACAGGGGGACTTTAATGCTGTTGCTGTTTATTTTAAAAGGATGAACTTGTGCCTTGATAATTACACACTGTCAATCGTAGTAACAAACCAGAGATGTCACTTGAGGGAAAAATGACCAGACTACAGCTCACCTACTATGGCCATGTGATGAGAACGGCTTCACTAGAAAATGCAATGATGCTCGGCATGGTTAGTGGAAAAAGGAAAAGAGGCCGGCAAAAATCATAGTAAAACTTAAAGGTTTTATGGACACCGTCATGTTTGATACTGTCGCTATGCTAACCTCTATGGTTAGTTAGTTAGTTAGCTGTGACTTTAGTTGTTATTGATCATATAACTGAACGAACATATTCAAGCAGCTACTTTAATCTCCTCCTGAATGAACAAAACATTTCAGGATTTACACTTGTAAGCTATTGCTTCTGTAAATCCTAAAAAGTGTAATAATCGTAAGATTTGATTAATCGGAAAAAAATAATAGTTAGTTCCAGCCCTAATCATGAATAATATAATATCAACAAATATCAGTGTTTGGAAATTATAGTGAAACAGGGAAACATAAAACATTCAAACACACCAAATGATCTGTAATGCATTACAGTGGAGTTGGTAGGACAATGAACATGAGGTGTGTTCAATACTTTACCTTCCTCTTCTTGTTTCTCTACTGGTTTCTCTTTCTCTGCCTCGACCTCTGGCTGTGGTTGTGGTGCCTCTTCTTCCTCATCTTCCTCTGCAATAGTAAGATCACAAACATTAGGATAATTTACACCAGAGCTACAGTGCTGTTATTAAAGGATGCATGTTTCATGCTTTTCATACTTTACCCTGGGTTAAGTACATTACAATCGTAAACCGTTGGTTAAAGTTCGTATGTGGATATTTATGAGGTTATATATAAGGTTAGAATTGGGGAAGTTTCTGATTGGTGTTAAACAACTCAATGTAGAACTACATAGAACTTTACATATCAACACCTATTCAGTGTTCAACGACCTGTCCTAAGGATAATATAGACTGTTGCATGAAGTCAGCCAATCATAACAGAGGTCATTAACATATGTAAATGACCTCTTAAAAGCAACAGTCACCTTTTTAATTCTATGGGTCAGAGAGTGTGCTAAATGGGTAACACTTTACAATAAGGTTTCATTTGTTATTGGCATTAGTTAACTACTTTAGTTAACATTGACTAACATTGTACAACACTTCCACATAATTTATTAATCTTGGTTAATATTAATTTCAACATTTCCTAATACAATTCAACAAAGACGTATCTGTTAATGCACTGTGAACTAACATGAATATTTTTATTAGCAAACATTAACAAAGGATAATAAATGCTGTAAAATTATATTGTTTATTGTTTACTGTGGTAAAGCGCTACCAATAAATGTTATTAAAATCTAAAATTACAATGTTTATGGTGCAAGACACCTTTAAGAAAGCACTTGTAAAGACTTTTTTGGGACACAGATTAAACCGCTGTATTTCGAGCACCGGCATTTTAGCAGGTGGTAGGTGTTAATTTCTCCCTGAATGCCCAGTAACATAAAATAACCAGGACTGCGGAAGGATTTGCTTCATTTCACTGGTTCTGATTAATATCAATTGAATAAGTGGGAAAACCAAAGTGAATCAGCCAACAAATTCCAAGTCCAGGACTGCTGACAGACTGTTTGTCTGCTCAAATGATCAAAAACAACCTGGAGTGTGTGTGTGTGTGTGAACATTGTATCTACTCCTAGAGTCTGTCCTCTCTCTGATCTACAGGGGCCTTCGCATCACAGAGGTCTTAACCTACAGCCCGTCCAACAGACTCCCAGCGTAACCGAGACAGGGACTATTGAGCAGCGCATCCCACACACACACGCAGGGCAGCAGGTGCCAGTGGCAGAGACAGCTGACGGCTGTGTGTGTGTATTAGGCAGATGGTTTTGCTGCAATTGTGTGTGTGGTGGCACGGGGATGGCACAGGGGTTTCTGCCTGACTGCTCTTAGTCAAGACTCTCTCCGGATACACAAGTTCATGCAATTAGAGAGTCAGCAGGGGGTCCAGGGACCGCTATTCACCCCAAAACATGAGCAGCTAAATGAAGCTGCTGCCTGACCAGCTGTAAGCCACACACACAGCTCATCTCCTACAATACTCACCACTGATGACTGAACAATTGCAAAGCTCAGGAAAAAAAGAACATGTTAAAAAGACAAAGGAATAGTTCCCAAAATTAAATGTCTTCATTTATTCGCCTTCATGTCATTCCAAACCCGTATAACTTTATTTCCTCCATGGAACAGAAAAGGAGAATATCTGCCCCAGATACAGCCCCATTACATTTTCAATAAAATAAAAAAGGAAAGGGGCCAGGTCTGTCAAGCTCTGAAATGCACAAATGTAACCACCATCAAAATACCATAGTAGGCTGCATGACTTGAGGAAAAAAAAAAATTCTACAGAATAGGAATTGGGCCAAGCAATAAAAAAAAAAACATCTCGAGATTGAAGTCATTATAATGCGAGATTAAACTCAGTTTTTCGAGAAAAAAAGTAGACATTCAAAGTTGAGAATAAACTCATTAAATTTTAAAAATAAAATCTTGTTTCGAGAAAAAATCTTTAAATTTTGGGGAAAAAAGTCAATAAAATGTTGAAAATAAACCCATTACATTTTGAGAATAAAGTCGTATTTCGGGAAAAAAATAGTTCAACTTTGAAAATGTTGAAATAAAATGTTCAGAATAAACTCAACAAATTTAAGTCATTGTTTTAAGAAAAAAAAAAAAAAGTCTAGAATAAAATTTTGAATAAACTTTTGAGAGCAAAGTCGTTGTTTCGAGAAAAAAACTAGTTCAATTCCTAGAAAAATGTTGAAATAAAATGTTGAGAATAAATTGAGAATAAAGTTGTGTTGAGAAAACTTGTTCAATTTTGAAAGAAAAGTCAAAATAAAATGTTGAGAATAAACATTTGATCAGTGTCATGTTCACTGCCTAATGATAGAGGAAATGACAGAGTTGGATCACTTAGTCAAGCTATATTTTAGGCTTTCTTTCAATAACAAAGAAATACTATCAGCTTTAGCTATTTATATATGTTCTGGTCAGAATAATAATTAGCATACAAACTTCAAAGAGAATTTGCAAGCGGCTGGGACTTTTTATAAGAAAAAACAGTCAAATTTGCACGATGTCCAACATAAAATAACAACCAGTGGACAAGAAAAACAAGACATTCTAAAACGCTTAATGTGAAAAACACTTAACGGCTTGCGGTGCATATC
Organism: Anabarilius grahami; assembly: GCA_003731715.1. NCBI lineage: Eukaryota > Metazoa > Chordata > Actinopteri > Cypriniformes > Xenocyprididae > Anabarilius > Anabarilius grahami. The sequence continues at coordinate 42,329 of RJVU01051266.1, read as the reverse complement.
CACTAGCGCGGGGCAGAGCTAGCGTTTTCAATTCATTCCTATGTAAGTTGAGCTTCACACCTCGAATGCATGTTTATTCTGGACATTTCATTTCGACATTCTCAAACTTGAACCATTTTTTTCTTGAAACACAATGACTTTGTTCTCAAAATGTAATGAGTTTATTCACAACATTTTATTTCGACATTTTCAAAATTGAACTATCTTTTTTCAAAACACGACTTTGTTCTCAAAATGTAATGAGTTTATTCTCAACATTTTATTTAGACTTCTTTCTTGAAATTTAATGAGTTTTTTTCTCAAAACACAACTTCATTTTCTAAATGTAATAAGTTTATTCACAATTTATTTAGACTTTTTTTTCAAATTTTATGAGTTAAATTTTTAATCTCAATCTTTACTTTTTTTTTTTTATTATTGCTTGGCCCTAATCCTCTTCTGTATTATTCTGATAAATTTAGTGACTGCGATTTAAAATAGGTTTTCTTTTTTAAACCCAATGTTTGGAGGGGTTTTTTTTTGTTTGTTTGTTTTAATATTTATAAAATAATAATATTATAATAATAAAATCTAGNACAGCTACTAACTACAATAGGTCATGAGCTCCTCACATGTAAAACACCTTTGCAATTTGATAATTTTTTATTTCTATTAACCGTGCAGCCCTAGTCTATAGTAAGCCATAAGACAAGCTTGTCTGTGCAAAAACAGAATGAAATATAAGTCATTATTCACTGAAAATACTCCCATCTGCCACAGCTCTCAAATAAAATGAGGCAGCAAAAGCTACGACAAGAGAACCACTGGTGCCATTTTTCTAGTCAAAATGACTTCTGTAGTCCATAATTGGGAATATTATCAGTTAATAATGACTTTCAATGTACTCCTCACACAAAGCTTTGACCTTAGAACACTATGAATATAGTGCTACAGCTAAAGACATATGGACTGCTTTTGGTTTCCATTTTATAGAAAAAATAAATGAAATAATTTTTATTTTTGGGAAAATTTTTCCTTAATTTACCCACAAACATCAAGTCATATTCAATAATCAAAATGTTGGTTTTGCGTTACGCCCATGTTAATGGCATGCTGTTTTGCATGACCAGAAAAAACTGTTTCAATAGAGAGTGAAATCGCCCTTTCCTCCAATAATCAAAATGATAATGTCATCTGTCAGATTTTACATCAGAAACGTGTCCACGGCTCTCTCTGGAAAGGCCGGGTTTGAAGAGAGAGGGGGGAGGGGGTTTCGCTCTGATGAGTTTATGGAGTCGTTCTGATGACACGGGCCATCTCGCCGTGCCGGGCCCGTACTCAGGAAGGAGAGAGGAGAGAAGGTTAAAATCTTTCCTTTCAAGGGCCTCAATCAGGCTAGGAGGAAAACAGTAATCAGTGTCTTTCAGTCCGGGGCCCGAACGCAGCGCGGCCCTTTCTCTGCCAGCCAGACCCAAGCAATCAACCTGCCAGGCATTAGCAGCGGAAAGACAATCTGAAAATAAGGGGTGTAATGCACCTGCCAGCAAAAATGCCCATTTGGAGAAAAGCAAGTGATCCGGGTGACCCCACAGAGGGGAGGAAAGAGAGAGAAAAAGAGAGAAAAACATTTAACAGAATTCACCCTGATGGCAGATCCCCTTCCCATCGACACCTCATCTCAAAGCTGCAGCAATTATAGCTTTTGTATCCCTCAAGAAATAAAAGCTTTTTTTGTGGGGGGAGGGCATAAGCAGAGAGAGAAAGAGAGCGGCCAGTAATCGGCAGGCTTTGTCAAAGGACAATGTATTAATGCAAGCGCCCCATGGGGTCAGAGGTTGTTCAAGAACAAGACTAATGCTCTTTGATGTCCTCTGCAGGTGCACGGACTCCATCGGACGCCCACAGAAAAGGAGACATAGAGAGACCTCCAAACGCTGACTTCCTTGTTTGTGCTTGTGAAAGAGGACCGAGCAAACCTTAGCTCTGTGAATAAGACTACGGGACTTCTGCGCAACTCAATGAACGGGTTGTTTGTGATGGGCTTTACCCCTGGAAAAAAAAAAGAAAAGAAAAAGATGTGCGCAGAGAGCTCACACAAGAAGTTCATCTGAACAGATCAACAAAGATCAATGTTCAATGCAGATTCTGGGCATCACAGGCCTGTTTGGATGCTGGATTTGAATGAGGTGCGGTCACTGACTGATAGCTGATAAATTATGAACTAAGTGTGATTTGGAGATGATGGACAATAGTATTCATTTAGAGATGCTGGGATCTGTTGAGAGCTAGGCTGAGGGTTCCTCACTTTAAGAGACATACTCTCCATATGAGAGGCTCCTTGTGATTAGCATGGGATATTAACCCTCCCATGAGCACAAGGGCAATTAAAACAATCGCTTTTAATTCAATTTCATACTCTCACAACCCCTGGTGCAGTAGCAAGCAGAGCTGTGGATCGGGCGTTAATGAAAGAGATTTCTGTCCACACATCTACATTGTAAAAAAAAATCCCAGTAAAATTTACGGTAAAAAACCGGCAGCTGTGGTTGCCAGAACTTTACCGTAAAAAATACAGTAGCAACGTAAAAAAAAATCTGTTAAATTTACGGTAAAATAACGTATTTCATTAACTGATATAATGTTAATTTACCAACCTAATGAAGTACTAATATCTGTTTTGTACCTTTATAATACACTGACAGTCACCAAACACAGTGGTGATGAGAGTCACATGATGAATTAAAGTTCATCACTAGCAGATTTTCCACAAGCTGAGAAGGACAACACTAACATATAGAAGGTGCACACAGTGTCATTCACACACACACTAAACACCATCATGGTAACATGCATGAAATTTAAAAAATGCAATAAACATTAATTTAACAACATTAGATGTAACATAAAACCCTAATATACATAACTGATTAGAAAAAAATGAGAAAAACTAAGAAGAAACAGAGTTATTTCAATGAAAATATATCAAATGTGAAGTGTCACGCAGGGAATTGTGGGAGTGTCAATTTACGGTTTTTCACTGTAAATTTTACAATGAATTGTTTTTTTTTCACTTCCAAAAACTGTGAATTTAACGGTATTTTACCGTTAAATTACATTAAATGTACCGTTAGATCTATTACAGTTATTCACCGTATATAGTACGGAAACTTTCTGTAAACCAATGAACAGTTTTTCACCGCAGCATTTTTACAGTCTTTTACTGTTAAAATCACGGTCATTTTTTACAGTGTACAGTCTTCAGCTTTTACAGCTTATTTAATGTATACCAAGAACATAAAACAGGTGGAGGAAGCACCACAGGAAAACAGCATCTAGATCTAAAACTTTCAGACATCAGTCATATCAGGTCAGAACATAAACAAATGCAACACAATTCAAGCAGCGCACAACAACTATCTCACTGTAAGATGTGACAGAAAACTAGTTTTTCCCAGTGTGGTTCCATTCTCACACCGCTAATTTAGCAACTCACTCTCATCATGCAGGTGTGAGTCTTGAAAATTTAAGACATTCAGAAGTCAGATCATTCACAGAATGCACTGAATGTGTGTGAATGTAACCGTATCTAGCACTCTAACACAGCACTGACACCCTTATGTCCCGCTGGGAACAGTAACGGCCACACACCTCCTGACCTACACAGAGCTGAGCCTTCAACAGCCCCACATGCCTCTTTACCTCAAACCACTCCATCAGAGAGAGAGAGAGGGATGGGAAAACCTCACAATGTCACCCAGAGTGATTTGTTATGTGCTGGAGGAGAGACAGAAGAGAGTGTGAGAGTTGATGAAATGATTATACAGTGGCAGGAATGGAAGGAGAGATGGTGTGTGTGTGTGTGTTGAGGGGAGAGCTTTTGTACAGTCTGCAGATAAGTCTTATTTAACACTTTTAAAACACAGTGGGATGAGGCTGAGCGATACAGAAGGGGAAAAAAGTAGAGCTCGATATTTTTTCAGACTTTTGGCGATATTTGATATGTATCGTGATATGATCTTTATGTATTTGCTATGAAATAGCTTAAAAGTATATGATTTTTCCCAATTTGAGGAAGCATCCTTTCATCCAAATAGACATTGTAGCCAAATATACTCAAGTGCATTTAAAATGTTTAATGAAAGAAGTAAAATACAGCAAAAAGTTTAAAAAAAAAGGTCTCACTAAAGAGACAGGAGGAATACTTATACATAACGATAACAAGTAATAAACAGCAATATTTATACGCACTGTTCAAAAGATTAGGGTTGGTTAGATTTTTAAATTTTTTTGAAAGAAGTATCTTATGCTCACTAAGACTATTTTTGATCAAATGCACATTCATTTAATGAAATATTATTACAATTTAAAATAATTGTCTATTTGAATATATTTTAAAATGTAATTTCTGTGATGTTAAAACTGTATTTTCAGCATCATTACTCCAGTCTTCAGTGTCACATGATCCTTCAGAAATCATTCTAATATGCTTATTTGATGCTCAAGAAACATTTCTTATTATTATCAATGTTGAAAACAGTTGTGCTGCTTCATATGTTTGTGAAAACCATTTTTACCGTTACTTTTGATCAATTTAATGTGTCCTGGCTGAATAAACAAGGAAGTAAATAAATATTATATATATATATATAGTTNTATAGTTTAAGCAATATTTTGCATTAGCTTTTATTTTTATATTTTCAGTTTTCATGTTAATTTTAGTTACATTTTTAGTAACTTCGTTACATGGATTAAATATTGCTACTTAGGTTTAATTTATTTTTATTTCAGTTTGAGTTTGCTTTACTTTTATTTATTTAAAGTTAATATTTTTAGTGCGTCAACTTAAATTTATTTAACTTATAAAGTGTTCTGGAATAAAAAGTAATTTTACTGTAGGAATTGTATAAAAAATGATAATATCTGCATCAATTATCAGNAATAAAAAGTAATTTTACTGTAGGAATTGTATAAAAATAAAAAAAAGGCCCTGATAATATCTGCATCAATTATCAGCCTAATCAGACCAATGGCAATTTAATTGTCCAATAATGATATAGTAACAATAGCCCTAAAAATAGAGCCCTAAAAAGGCTTTCATTAAAATGTTCTTTCATTATCTCCTGCACAAACATCAATAGAATAAACATCTCAAAGGCACACAAACAAACACACACACACACACACACACATTCGTTTTTGTGAATTGTGGGGACATTCCATAGGCGTAATTGTTTTTATACTGTACAAACCGTATTTTCTATCCCCCTACACTACCCCTACCCCTAAACCTAACCATCACAGGAAACTGTGCACACTTTTACTTTCTCACAAAAACTCATTCTGTATGATTTATAAGCCTTTTGAAAAGTGGGGACATGGGCTATGTCCTCATAAGTCACCCTCTCCTTGTAATAACTATGTAATACCCATGTCATTATACACATTTGTGTCCTGATATGTCACAAAAACGAGCGCACGCACACACACACACACACACATCCGTTTACAGAGACAGAGCGAGAGGGGGCACAGGAAATGAGCAGTAGGTTAGTGGAGATATGAGAGTGTGTGTCCAAAGGCAGGTCAGGATTTGTGTAATTGCAGTTGTGCCCTTTTATGTGGCAGTTCGTGCATGTCTGTGACCGCCCCACTCTCATGTCAAATACACAAGATCACTACTTTGCTGTGTGCGTGTGTGTGTGTGTGTGCGTGTGTGTCTGTGTGTGTTTAATCTTGCCTTGATGTCTTATGTTTCTCGAGTCTCTGCAATTTTCCTTCAGCTTTCATCTCCATGTTCACTACGGTCAGATCATTTCCAAAAAGGGTCACACACTTCTCTCTCCCTCTCTCTCTCTCACACACACACACACACACACACACTCACACACAGTCACTCACACACCTGAATAGCTCTCAGATCAGAGGCTTGTGCTCTAACTGTGGGTGAAAATGCAGTGCCACTCACCAGCCTCCTCCTATGAGTGACATGTGTCAGTCATGCTGTGTGATGCTGTGGGTTGCTTGTTTTTACCCTGATCTGGATCCTGCATAATCAGTTTCTACTTGTTTCATTAGTAACCAAAAAGAATTCTGGGTAAAAGAGAGGAATACAGCTGTTGCAATATAGCTGTTTGTGAATGTAAAAAGATTTGTAAAGATCAAAGTGCTTAATATAAATTGAGTTATTGTCTCCGAAAAGAAAGAACCGATTCTGAACTGCCCAAAACATGTCGTCAGTAATTCCAGTCTTACTTCTTGTGTTCTTGTTTGTAACAAATTTGTATAATGGCAGCCTATGGTCTTCATTGGCTGATGGCAAACAACATCTATTTTGCCCCTCCAACACTGACTGTTGTGAATGGTACATGTGCATGATCGCAACTTACCCTCTTTCTGCTCTGTCATGGTGGGCGTCTGTGTCTCCTTGGTGTAGGACACCACCTCTTTGGGTGGGAAATCCACATGGGTCGTCTTCGCCATCGCCAACTTCAGAGGACCACGTCTAGGAAAGCGCACAAACACACAAATCAGAGGGAGAAAGTGTGCCCACATTGCTCAAACCTCAAAATTCACATGCATGCTGCATCTTTCTGAAGTGGATGACAAATTAAAGGGCTTGCTTTTAATAAAATGTGGCTGTCTATGCAGTAGAAATGTATTTTTTTAAAACTTGGAGCTACATTGCTAGAGAAAACATTGAAAAAGGCCTGTGGCATTCCCTTTTGCCAAAAATACTCATAATGCACTTTTGATTTTGGCGCCGCCCCTCTGTCGATCCAATTGTCCATCCACAGGAATATAATAATGCGGAAGTTCAATCTGCAGTTTTAACAAAAGCCCAGCTCCAGTTGTATTTTTACAACTACCGACATTGTAACAATACAAAAATTGTTGAAATTCAGCAAATGTATCCTTTAAAGCCTCATGTACACCTAGTAATAGCCCTCTCAGCTGATCTGTGAACAGCACTAAACACAGTGCCAGTGTAAATGGGGTCCAATGAGTCTTAAGCCCCTTTCACACAGAGATTCCGGAAAATACACTGATAATGTGTCCCGGTATCGTTTAATTGAGGTTCATTCACACTGCCAGTGACTTTCTGGAATCTGTGCGTGCTTTCACACACTGTAAAAAGTCATACGCTATATCACTCAATAAAATTGTAGCAACAGATTACAAGCAATATTATTAATTAAATTCAACATATAAGAATTGAGTTATAGAATTAATCAAATTAATTCCTTAAAAGTCAACCATTTAAAATGTGTAAAATTAGCAAACACCATTACATAAACCACTACCTGACATAAAAAGCAAAGAGTCAAACTGCCCAACTAAATAAAACACTGATCACCATAATAGTGACCAAACATTTTCAATAAAATCAACATGACACAAGAACACAAGAATCAACATCAACATCTAAACTTCTGTTAATTCTTGTGTTTCTCTTTCCTTCAGTGATTCTGCGTATCATCATCAGGTGTCTTCAATGTTAGCAATAAAAAATAAAGAGCTCTTAATTCATCTTTAGCACTCTGTTATTCAGATATTTTAAATGGTTGACATTTAATGAATTAATTTGATTAATTCTAACTCAATTCTATTTGTTGAATTTAATTAATAATATTGCTTGTAGTCTGTTGCCAAAATTTTATGGAGTAGATATAACGTATTACTTTTTGCAGTGCACACATCCCGTACAGATCCCGTAAAGACACGTGACATCAGGATGTGATGTGTAATGTCTCCACAGCATCTTAAGTTTGCTTATGAACGGCGATTTCTCTCTCGAGAAACCACGCTTGTGCATTTTTTCTGATTTGATCATGAACTAGCACATCACGTACCATTCCACTAAACTGGCAAATGATCTTAGCTTCAGCGTTGTCACTACGACACACATCTTACGGCATCAATGCTGCCTTTTGTTCACACAGGGTGCGTTCCAGGACTGATCCCAGCAATGTCACTAGGTCCCCATCGCGGGACTTGTTTGCGTTCACACAGAAGGCACTCTAGCAATTTTATGGCAATTTTCTGAGATCAACGCTCTGTGTGAAAGGGACTTTAGAAAGCATTGTGATCCAATCACCCCTACCAAATTCATAGCTGATCAGAAATGCATGTAACATTGCTGAAATGAAAAAAATAAAATAAAAAATTTGGACACACTTGACTAAATTTGTTACTCATGATCTTAATAATCTTTTAATCTTTAAAGGCTTTTAGTTTAATCCCTTAAATCACCTTTGTACATAAATATAATCTGTCTATAAATGAATTTCAAACAAAAGCAAAAACTATATTAAATTTTTATAAATTGTTTATTTGAATGTATGAGTTTGACCGGCGGTGTGAAGGAAAATTGCCAACATTGCACATGGTAACTCCTTCAATACTGTTCAAAAGCTTGCTTTAGAATACAGATAGTTTTGGTCATTAAATAATTCCCATACTGTGATGACTTTACTATTATTCTAAAAAAAATATTTTAAAGGTGCCCTAGAACATGTTTTTAAAAGATGTAATATAAGTCTAAGGTGTCCCCTGAATGTGTCTGTGAAGTTTCAGCTCAAAATACCCCATAGATTTTTTTAAATCATTTTTTTAACTGCCTATTTTGGGGCATCATTAACTATGCACCGATGTATAGGTTGCGGCCCCTTTAAATTCTCGTGCTCTCCACCCAGGGAGCTTGCGCTTGCCTTAAGCAGCATAAACACAGTTTACACAGCTAATATAATCCTCAAAATGGATCTTTACAAGATGTTCGTCATGCACGCTGCATGCATGCTTCGGATCATGTGAGTAAAGTATTTATTTGGACGTTTACATTTATTTCTGAATGAGTTTGAGGCTATGCTCCGTGACTAACGGGCTAATGCTACACTGTTGGAGAGATTTATAAAGAATGAAGTTGTGTTTTTGAATTATACAGACTGCAAGTGTTTAAAAATTAAAATAGCGACGGCTCTTGTCTCCGTGAATACAGTAAGAAATGATGGTAACTTTAACCACATTTAACAGTACATTAGCAACATGCTAACGAAACATTTAGAAAGACAATTTACAAATATCACTAAAAATATCATGATATCATGGATCATGTCAGTTATTATTGCTCCATCTGCCATTTTTCGCTGTTGTTATTGCTTGCTTACCTAGTCTGATGATTCAGCTGTGCACATCCAGACGTTACTGGCTGCCCTATAATGTTGGGATAATGGGCTGGCATATGCAAATATTGGGGGCTGTTACGTAACAGTCGGTGTTATGTTGAGATTCGCCTGTTCTTCGGAGGTCTTTTAAACAAATGAGATTTATATAAGAAGGAGGAAACAATGGAGTTTGAAACTCAGTGTATGTCTTTTCCATGTACTGAACTCTTGTTATTCAACTATGCCAAGGTAAATTCAATATTTAATTCCTTTAACACTAATGAATAAATACTAAATAAGTGTGTCCAAACTATTGACTGGTAGTGTATCCATGCACCACAGAATCCATCTCAGATGTTCATACCAAGAGTAACAGTCCCTAAATATCCTCTGGAAATCACTGTGCTCACTTTACAAGTCTTGCAAACTGGTTACGTTTGCATCCACATCTGTGTGGCATTTAAAACGTCTGAACTCATGTGGCTCACTCTCCTCCAATGATGTACAGTATTGTAGTGGAGTGAGTCTGTGATGCTGCAGTATGAATCCCTGCTCATGATCATATACCACCAACAACCACTTATGACTGACTCCTCTAGAGGTTTGAAAGAGCGAAGGAGAATGAGCAGAAAGTGTGCAGTACCCCAGCTCAGAGTGAAGCAGAAGAGTAGAGGGGTCACAGTCCCAGTGCAGAGTCCTGTTAGTGTCACAGCAATGAGACAAGGTTACAGACAGAAAGAGAGAGGTTGTTATATAAAAGGTGGTTAAAAACACAACGTTACAGTACTTCAGAGCAGTTAAGAGACACAATTAAAAAAAAAAGCTTCTATACACACAACACAAACACAACACAAACACAGAAACAGAAGCAGATGTCAATGTAGTGCTATGTTTCTAAAGAAAATCAACTGTTCTGATAAAACAAACCACACTTCTCCATTGCCAGACATGTCAGTTATTACATAATCACCTGATCACAATTATTTGAGAATGTTAAAGGGTTAGTTCACCCAAAAATTAAATTTCTGTCATTAATTACTCACCCTCATGTCGTTCCACACCCGTAAGTAATTTTCGGAACAAAAATTACGATATTTTTGATGAAATCCGAGAGCTCTTTGACTCCTAAATGTCAATGATAGAAATTTCATTTTTGGGTGAACTAACCCTTTAAGTAAATACTATAAATGCCATGAAAAAAGCCTGTTCTATATGTAACCAGATACATATTATTTGGTTAGTAAATTGCTGAAATGTTCAACCAAAAAGCTGTCTGTCACATAAATAATTGTCTTAAGTAAGGTTTACACAGCAGTTTAAAAAAAATTCCACAGAGCTAAAGTTACAAAATGTGCAGATTTAGGGTTTTGTCACAATTGGTTAGTTTTAGGGGTCTGAGACCTCTCTATAGAGAAACTTATACCATTTCAGGAGCTCTGAGTATGGTTTGTTTTAAAGTCAACATGAAATGAAATCTGCCACCTTTTTCTCTCTGAATTAAACAGGATATCCTCTCTATATTGCAGTTAAAAATGGGGGAGTGACACCAGCCAAAAAGGAAAGTAGCACAAGAAGTTTTTACATTATGATGAAAGNAAAAAAAAAAAAAAAAAAAAAAAAAAAAACTTTGAAAACATTCCATAGCTATTCATGAAAATTCTCCTTAGTGTTGTAAATGAAGCTGGTGTATAATGTGTTTTGTTTCTGAAACTATAGATTCTGATGTCCACTTTGCTTTCTTCTATTAAGACAGTGGTGCATGAAATAGCCTTCATCTCTTTAAAGAACAACAGATTGATGTGTTTCTAAAGTTTCTTTTTGGCCATTTTTGATAGAAAAAAGCATTGTATTGTGATTTCTACACTTCATTAAGGCCTCAATATACTTCAAGTGAAATCAGAAAACAAACTGGTGTGACGTCATTTCGAATAAAATCAGGCCAAAACTAATTTAGTTTGGAGTTCGTTTCTGAAGTTTGAAACAGCTTGCCAAAGTAAATTGTACAGAAAAGTTTGATAAACGCCTTCGAACTACCATTGGTCCAAGACAATTACATGATAGGTAGGTGTGGCTCTGTGGCTCCACATTCTTTGCCATGGAAATCTTCTCCGGTTCATTTCTTCTGTTCAGTCCGTCGAGGTTAAACGTGAGTAAAAACATGAACACACTGGAGAGGTGCTTTATAGCAGGAATTGAAGTTGTTATTCTAATTGAAAGACACCAACACTCTTTTTAATGTCTAATACTGTAAAGATGCTTGCGTTAAAGCAATCTAATGTATAATAATTGTGACGTGACTGGAGTGCTGAATTGCAGAGCTTGCACAAACAAATCCACATCGCTATGATCAGATGCTTTCTTAACAGCAGTTTTCTCACTGCTGTCATTTTTGTTGTGTGTTTATTTTGCTATTAAAGAGCAAAGAGCACAGCACATATTTACATATTCATCCAAAAGCAGCATGTACAGCATCGGGATGTGTGCTAACAGTATACACCGTGTGCAGAATTATTAGGCAAGTTGATTTTCTGATCATATTTTTTTTCCAAGCACATTTTACCAATTCCAATCCACATCAATCTTAATAACTACTATTAATATTGTTTTTAATCATTTATAAGTGATATATAATTGTTCATGAAGGCTGGAAATGAAAAATGCCTTATATTCAGGTGTGCAGAATTATTAGGCAGGTTTTTTTTTACAGGCAAAATGAGCCAAAAAAGAGATTTAACTCAGACTGAAAAGTCAAAAATTATTAAATACTCATGAGAAGGACGCAATACTAGAAATTGCAAAGTTAAAGCATGACCAAGGGACAGCAAAATACTCATTGTGTCAGCGGGGTCATACAAAAACAGGTGGAAAAGAAAAGACACATGTTAACTGCAAAATAATTAAGAATTAAGGTGAAGAATTAAGTGTGAAACCATCAGGAACCCTTTAGTCTCCAGCGCCACCATTTTCCAGAACTGCAACCTACCTGGAGTCTCCAGAAGTGCAAGGTGTCAGGATCTCAGAGACTTAAGTTAGGTAAAGAATCCTAAAAAATGACCCGCACTTAATAAGAATCACAAGCTGAAGTGTTATAAAATACATGAAGACTGGGTTTTTATAGGCCATATAGACAGACAGCTTGAGAGTGACTCCTGAAGGACCAGAACCACATCCTCTTGTACCACTGTTTGAAGGATTTATCTTCCAGAATCTGGCAGTAAGGTGTGGGAGTTCACTTTTAGTCCATCTCTTATCCTGAAATGTCTGTCTTGCAGATATGGACTAAAAATGATCTTCCAAAACATACTGCCAGATTCTGGAAGATAAATTCTTAAGATTGATGTGGATTAGAATTGGTAAAATGTGCTTGGAAAAAATATATAATCAGAAAATCAACTTCTGCACACGGTGTACAGCTGCAAACTTCGCCATGAGTATATTATTAAGCATCACAATCAGACTTGTGATGCAATCTGGAATTAAACCACACCATATTAATTCATTTGGCCAGAGTAGAACTGGTCCCCCGACTAATCCTGGTTTCTCCCAAGGTTTTTTTTTTTGTTTGTTTTTTTGTCACCGATGGAGTTTGGGCTCCTTGCCACTGTCGCCTCTGGCTTGCTTAGATGGGAACACTTAATATTCAGTAATATTATTGATTTGACTGCACTGACATCACTGTTTTCACCAGAACTGCTTTATAGATGAATGAGCTCATTTCATAATTGATGATCTTTACAATGGAACTGAATCAACACTGAACTGACTTTAGCTGAACGTGACACTATTTTCTTTTTAGAGCTGCTTTACAGCAGAAATGAACTCTGTTTGCATCACTGAATCATTATTTTCCTGTTTATCACTATAAAGTTGCTTTGAAACAATAAGTATTGTATAAAGAGCTATATAAATAAAATGACTTGATTTAACCATTTTAAACTGTGCTAATAAGAAAGGTCTTTCAAGCACCATGAAGGTTTTCTGAATAGATAAGAACAAAATACTGCTGAAAATGGGGCATTGTCTTTACAGGTAAAAATTGAATTTTAAAATATGAAAATAGAATACCATTTTTTTAAAATGGTAATAGTATAATATTACTGTACTTTTGACTTATAAAATCTTTTTTTTTTTAAATCAAATAAATGCTACTTTGGTAAACCGAAAGTACACGTGTTTTACATTGTACTAAAACACTTCTGACAGACATTTTGTATAGCACTATCCAAAAAAATATAAAATAAAAATAACACCAAGTGAAAGAAATCAATCTATGCAATCACAACCATTCTATGCTGTTTACAAAAAAAATTTACTCATGCAATTAATTCAGGCATATATTTAATATAAACCAGAAGTAATCATGTATTCAAACTGAAAATAACTGAAAGTAAACAGTTATTTTCAATCTGAATAAATTATTACTTCTGGTAGTAGTAATGGTAAATAGTGATCATTGACTAAGACAAAATGAAGGGTGGGGACTTGATTCTATAAATTGGTTGTTGATTGGATGTTGAAATGTTGGCGTTGCCCTCAAAAGTGGAGGCAGATGAACAAGAGCTTGCAGGGGCGAATTTAACCAAACTAAAGCCCTGATAACACCTGATATTAAGATGCGTGTTGGTTGATCGGATCACAAGTAGACGAGGGAGACACATACCCGTTTACACCTGGTGCTTTAATCCGTCTCTTTTGTCCACTTTCAACCAATTCTGTCCTGATTTCTTCGAGGGGAGGGTCTATGTGTGGATACATGTATTTTATTTTTAAGATCTTTTGATCTAATGGACAAAATAAGCTCACGTAATTTACATATTTGATCGCATGAGCATTTACACTACGAAAGCAATCCGGTCTAATGCATTTTTGACTACTTCTGGAAGTGGTCAAAAGAGGACAAGCTCAAAATGTTCTAGATCCCATTTTTCACCTGTATTTAGCAATCACTTGACCAAAATGCATCTTAAAGGATTAGTCCACTTTCAAATAAAATTTTCCTGATATGTATTCTACTTACGGAAAAAACGGAACTGGCGCCGCGTTCGTTCCGTAAGTAAAATAGGGAAGGCGTAGGACATACAGCGTAAGCTTTTTGAAGAATACGGAAAGCGGAAGCACGTGCAAGGCGATCATTTGTGTTTATAAAGCATATACAGTTGTATTTTTGTACAAAATGACCGATCATTTCGCTAGATAAGACCCTTATTCCTCGTCTGGTATCGTTTAAAGCACTTTGAAGCTGCACAGAAACTGTAATTTTGACCTTCAACCGTCTGGAGGCCATTGAAGTCCACTATAAGGAGAATAATTCTGGAATGTTTTCATCAAAAACATTAATTTCTTTTCGACCGAAGAAAGAAAGACATGAACATCTTGGATGACATGAGGGTGAGTAAATTATCAGGAACATTTTATTTGAAAGTGGACTAATCCTTTAATACCAGGTGGAAATGGTCTAAATGATTGGAGAAATCCTGCATAATTCACCAGAGAGAAGTCTGTTGTTTTTACTGTAAGGTCCAGTTATGGCATTCTGATTAAACATTATGAGGTTAAAACATAAAAAATAAAATAAAATAAAAAAACCTATGCATCACAATTGTTCACAATAAGATCTATAATTTGCATTTAGAAAATAGATAGGGTTAAAATTTATTTCATTCTGACTTTAAAAAGGCAATTAAAACCTTACAGATCATGACACTAAACCGACCCACATCAGCGGAAGCACAAACTGAGGCTGTGTGTGGTCATGAGTGCATTAAGTGATGAGGGAGAATGTGTGTGTGCAGTGTGTAACATGACCTGCATGTGTGTAGGAAGTGGTGAAGCGGTGTGGGATATGAGTGGACACGGAGCCCCGGGGGCATCTGTGCGTGTGTGAGCGTTTCTGCTGTAATCAGAGGTTAAACACTCTCCACGGCAGCTCTACACTGCTCCCACAGGTCTTATTCTAGCCTAAAAATCCATAACATTTCTATATTCATATTGTTTTACTAGCTGGAGTGATGGCATAGTGCTTAGCTTATGTGCATCAGAAAAGTTGAGCCTTTGGGCTCATGTGGGAAATGCCGGTCCGATTCTAGCCTATTCTAACCAGGGAATAGGGATGCAATTTTCCAGCTCCAGAATATTTTCCAGTTTCCCCTCTATTTTGACAATAATAATAATTTTATCAATAATAAAGTGCACTGTAAAACCTAACAATCAAAATAATTAACTGGTTTGAGTGGGACAAACTTTAACAAATTCTTTCAGTCTTTTATGAGTATTTAGCACTATCTTTTTCTTTAGAGTTCACAGAACTGATACATTTGAAGTAAACTGTTTCATTGTTTTATGAACTTATTTATTTTAATTTAGACGAACTTAAAGGTGCAATATGTAAGAATTTTGCAGTAAAATATCCAAAAACCACTAGGCCAGTGTTATATATTTTGTTCACTTGAGTACTTACAATATCCTAAATGTTTGCAACTATTTGTAAATCGTTAGAAAATTGCAATTTTAACCAAGGCTCCGGGACGTGTGAGGAGTCGCCTGTCAATTGGGTCATACCCGCGTTACCCTCGGTTTCCGGTTGCATTTTTTAGAAACCATTGAAACACCAAAAGCACTTTAATATATTTCATGCTTTATTAGACAAGGGAACAACTGTTTTGATACATTTATAAACAGAAAACTAATTATTGTAAAATAAAACGTTTAGTCTTATTGTTTAAATCTAATTTTCTTGATTTTTTGCGAGTACCATGCTTTTCCATGCCTCAGAGAAAAACACTATTTTGTGAAGTAGCTAACATAGAATAATCAGATGCAGCTTTTATTTTTCATTAACAGTAATACATAATTTTCTCCATCATACAATACGTTTTAAAATTAATTTCATGCCATTTATCAACACAAGCCATCCAGCATTTAATATGATATTCTAAAATCGATCTATCTTACTGCAGTGTGCAACAAGTGTCTCGCAGCAGCCGCCGAGCGAACGAACAGAGTAACATTATAACATTTTCAACACACTCAAATGTAATATGATGAACAAAGCTGCGTTACCTCATACTCATGACCGGAAAAGCGGAAGCAGCACCGGCGACTGCGGCATAATAAAAGTTCCGCTGCTCGTGAGGCGTGTGTTGCGCAATCGCTTGCTTTGAGAACAGGTATGTTAAATGTTTTACATTGCTGAACTCATTCAGCAAGTGTTATATCATGCTATTGCTAACATGCTACCAAATTAACATGTTAGTATTTTCTGAATTAGCTTGTTACAGATAAGTTTCCACTAATAAAAATGTTTGTTGAGATTACGTGATCATTTTAAGTTAAATGTATGAATTAATTTACTCAAAGATTTCAATTTAATAACAATTAAAATTTGTACAAAATAAAAATCTGCCAGTTCTGCTTACTTAAACTTAAATTTTGATGTAACTGGTTTACAGTGTGGCATGATTGTTTTCATTTTTTTTTTTTAAACTCTAAACTAGAATCTCATACTGATAATTCACAGCTGTCACCTAACAGATATAATTTAAGGCTGATCAACATTATAGGCAAAGGGTTAAAAAAAATGTAGTAAGATTGAACTGTTTTTACTATTCTGTTTGAACAATAGAGGGATGATGATATATTTTTGTAGGTCAAAACCCGGAAACTAGTTGTTTTTTTAGCATTTCTAAATCAATGTTTGTTTTTGTTTTTTTAATGGGTTTCTGGTTAAATAAGGTCTGTGGTTCACACAAGCTCAGGATATTTTCATGTTTTATTCTATGACATAAAATATATCAGTAATACTTCCTTTTGATTTTTTTAAACTTTTACATGTCTTAAAAAAAACAGTTGCTAACAAGTATCTAAATGGGACTCCAGAGAGTTTGTCGGGGACATTAAACGTCACACTGAACAGATAAACTCATCTACTCACTAGTCGCTTTCACAGCCTCATTGTGTTTATGATCACGCTCTTGCAAAATATTCTAACTCAAACCTTCAGGGAAAATGTTTTTTTTGTTTGTTTTGTTTTTTAAATAAAGACTGAAAGAGTTGTCTGAAGCTTAATGGTGCTGTGATTGTGGTGTAGTTCATTTATAGCGTACATTTAGCCTTTTACTTCTGCTGTTTGTATTTAGGCTTCAAAATTCATAAAAGTTAAATTCTGAAGATTATCACAATAAACAAAACATGGTGAACAAAACTTTCGTTGGTCACGGAACTTATTTTCTACAATAATCCAAAAGCCAAAAAAATCTTTTTGCCAAAATTTCAAATTGGCCTATAAAAATAAATTATCATTGCAGTTCTCTATCCACCTTTTTCCTGAGTAAACGATGAGCGCCGCCATGAGGAATTCCAACTTCCGTTTGGATACTGTCCTGTTCCGGTCTCCATAGGAACAACAGAAACTTTTTGAACATTACTTAAAATTAAATTGTGCACAGGGTTAATTTGTGCTGTTGTTGGCTGCTACATAACAGCAATAAACTGAAGAAATTCTTGGAAAGTACGTGTTTTGAGCAGAAGTGAATGTCCGTATATAGCGCTGTATGCCTTGCATTTTATGCTAGACTGGAAAGAAAAAACGAGCATGGCTTGCAGCACTTGAGATTAAATATTCCCCAAATACCATATACAGTGGGTACGGAAAGAATTCAGACCCCCTTAAATTTTTCACTCTTTGTTATATTGCAGCCATTTGCTAAAATCATTTAAGTTCATTTTTTTTCCTAATTAATGTACACACAGCACCCCTTATTGGCAGAAAAACAGAGAATTGTTGACATTTTTGCAGATTTATTAAAACAGAAAAACTGAAATATCACATGGTCCTAAGTATTCAGACCCTTTGCTCAGTATTTAGTAGAAGCACCCTTTTGATCTAATACAGCCATGAGTCTTTTTGGGAAAGATGCAACAAGTTTTTCACACCTGGATTTGGGGATCCTCTGCCATTCCTCCTTGCAGATCCTCTCCAGTTCTGTCAGGTTGGATGGTAAACGTTGGTGGACAGCCATTTTTAGGTCTCTCCAGAGATGCTCAATTGGGTTTAAGTCAGGGCTCTGGCTGGGCCATTCAAGAACAGTCACGGAGTTGTTGTGAAGCCACTCCTTCGTTATTTTAGCTGTGTGCTTAGGGTCATTGTCTTGTTGGAAGGTAAACCTTCGGCCCAGTCTGAGGTCCTGAGCACTCTGGAGAAGGTTTTCGTCCAGGATATCCCTGTACTTGGCCGCATTCATCTTTCCCTCGATTGCAACCAGTCGTCCTGTCCCTGCAGCTGAAAAACACCCCCACAGCATGATGCTGCCACCACCATGCTTCACTGTTGGGACTGTATTGGACAGGTGATGAGCAGTGCCTGGTTTTCTCCACACATACCGCTTAGAATTAAGGCCAAAAAGTTCTATCTTGGTCTCATCAGACCAGAGAATCTTATTTCTCACCATCTTGGAGTCCTTCAGGTGTTTTTTAGCAAACTCCATGCGGGCTTTCATGTGTCTTGCACTGAGGAGAGGCTTCCGTCGGGCCACTCTGCCATAAAGCCCCGACTGGTGGAGGGCTGCAGTGATGGTTGACTTTCTACAACTTTCTCCCATCTCCCGACTGCATCTCTGGAGCTCAGCCACAGTGATCTTTGGGTTCTTCTTTACCTCTCTCACCAAGGCTCTTCTCCCCCGATAGCTCAGTTTGGCCGGACGGCCAGCTCTAGGAAGGGTTCTGGTCGTCCCAAACGTCTTCCATTTAAGGATTATGGAGGCCACTGTGCTCTTAGGAACCTTAAGTGCAGCAGAAATTTTTTTGTAACCTTGGCCAGATCTGTGCCTTGCCACAATTCTGTCTCTGAGCTCTTCAGGCAGTTCCTTTGACCTCATGATTCTCATTTGCTCTGACATGCACTGTGAGCTGTAAGGTCTTATATAGACAGGTGTGTGGCTTTCCTAATCAAGTCCAATCAGTATAATCAAACACAGCTGGACTCAAATGAAGGTGTAGAACCATCTCAAGGATGATCAGAAGAAATGGACAGCACCTGAGTTAAATATATGAGTGTCACAGCAAAGGGTCTGAATACTTAGGACCATGTGATATTTCAGTTTTTCTTTTTTAATAAATGTGCAAAAAT
Organism: Anabarilius grahami; assembly: GCA_003731715.1. Taxonomy (NCBI): domain Eukaryota; kingdom Metazoa; phylum Chordata; class Actinopteri; order Cypriniformes; family Xenocyprididae; genus Anabarilius; species Anabarilius grahami. The sequence continues at coordinate 23,066 of RJVU01051266.1, read as the reverse complement.
GTCAACAATTCTGTGTTTTTCTGTCAATATAGGGTGCTGTGTGTACACTAATGAGGAAAAAAATGAACTTAAATGATTTTAGCAAATGGCTGCAATATAACAAAGAGTGAAAAATTTAAGGGGGTCTGAATACTTTCCGTACGCACTGTATGTGTGCGCTCTAATCATTTTGAAGACAAAATTCCACAAACTTCATCCCAATCGGAAGCTGCATGTAGAATATGAGCGCTCATATGTTTTCAGTAACTTTGGACAGCTTCGTGTCATCTACGCACTTATTAAACTTTGATTACTGAGGCATTGACAAAAGACAGTCTTTGCTACACTGTAAAATGTAAAGTGTAATTTTCATAGGTTTATCATTACATTATCAGCTCGGAAAATATGCTAATTTGACTTGAAACACCAGAGACCGCAAAAGTTGGGCAATACTTCCGCGTTCAGAAAAAGGTGGATACAATTATCATTGATTGGAGCTTTTTGCAGTGCATTCTGGGATAGCCTTTTCTGTAGATGAGATTCTCCTTTAGATTATGATTTAGAAGGCCCCATCATCATCATTCTGGAAGAGCCTTTGCTCTTCTCACATCTACAATGGGCAGCTCACTAGGTGTTAGAACAGAGCTAATGTTTTCATGTTTTCCTTCTTTCTTCTCAGGGGTTTTCCAGCGGTAATTTTTTTTTAAGTTACAGCTGAAAAACAGCTAATGACAGAGATTTAAGCAGCAGAACCTTTCCCTACCTGCTCAGACCTGCACACAGGCACAAAATACAACAACCCTTTCCCTGACAGTTTGTCCTTGATGCAATGTTAAAGCCACAAACCTCTCCAGCGCCACATGCATGATAGAGAGAGAAAAAGAGAGAGATAATACCTTGGTCCAGTGGCACAGTCTCCTGAGTCTTGGCTCCCTGCCTCACTTGGAGTGCCCACAGATTTAGCCGTGGGAGACATGGGTGCAGGAACTAAAGAAAGAGAAATAGATATAAACATACCTTCATCTGCATACATCCAAAAGAGTTGGACACTTCAGTCACAAATGTTTGAATGTTTCTGCTTTACATACACAATGCAAGTGTTTTCTGCACTCAAATGCTACTAGAACTACTAGAGCTCTTCTCTAACGTCACTTTTCGGATACATTTTTGCTCAATGACTTTTAATGAACTGGTGTTTTGGTGATTTTTAGTAGATGTAAGTATGTAATGCGACAAAAATAATAATAACAATAATTTACAAACAGAATTATTTAAAAAAGGATATATACAGATATCTATCTATCTATCTATCTACTCACACAGATAGACAGACAGATTATTAACAATATTCTTAATTAAAAAGTTCAGATATAGAAAATGTAAATAAATATGTAAGCTAAGTGCTTGCTGAAATTGTAACATCAAATCTACTGTGGTGCACTTCTGCCCCCTTGTGTTCAATGAAAGAAGTACACTACACTGGGTTTCTTCATTTGTTGGAACCACTCACAGGAACACATTAAGTGCACATAGTCTTGCAGAGACAAACAAATATTAGGGTGCAGTCACATTTACCTTTGTACAGAAAAATTCAGGGGGAGCAATGCAGTCATCTTTGGAGGAATCTATGTGATATGGAGTTTCACATGACGGATGCATGAGACGAAACATTTCATGGATTTCACATTGGATTCAAGTTTGTTAATGATAAACAATATAAAGCTGCCTAGTTTGGAAGTCACCGATGAGTAAGTGGTGCTTCATACATTGCTACACTATTGATTTGATTTGCCCGTAAAATTTGGCCAAATTTCCACTAGTGTGACTGCACCTTTAAGATAAATTGTGGCCTACATAGCATATTATTGAATATATTATTGGCAGGTAGATTCGTAAAGCGATCAGAGTTTGATATCTTAGGGCAGGTAAATCTGAACAATCCAAGGACATGCTGTCTGAGACTGACACGACCGTGTGTGTGACTCAGGTGTGTAGGTGACCTACCCGCAGATGTGTCTGATGTGATGCCCATACTCTGCAGCAGAGCATCGGCCTCTCTGCGCTTCTTCTCCAGGTCTGAATCATCCTGCTGTGGGACGGCCTCCTTCTTCAGCTCAGCCTGACACAAACAAAACAGAGTGAACCAAACACTTCATAAAAAAAACTAACTTTGTATTGTTCCCAAAGAACAAAATCAGCAATCTGACTCTGTTCGCTTCCGCAGGAACCCTCTTACAGCATTTACTCAATTTTGACACAAATTGTAGTGTTGCCTGCATTCATCAAGCTCAACCACTCAACCCTGTTAAAGTTTTTGTAAGAAAAATGATCAAATTATATTAATATACCTTCAATTAATAAAATAATATTTTTTCTTTAATTTACGAGATATTTATCAATACTGTCTAAACTCTCAGCAGTCTCAAACTGAGAAATCTGCTTGATTTTTTTACTTTACTCATGTAATGTGCCTGAGATTCTGGTGGATTCATTGCTTAAAAACCATTGCTTCACATTAGTATGATATGTGATCACCAGTGTAAATTTTTGAGTATTGTTTCTATCGCCAGTTATGCACAGTATACTATAGTATAACAACAGCATAGTATTCTGTATAAAACAGTATAGTATTTATTTATTTATTTATTTAAAAAGCTGTTTTACTCCATTATTTTAATGGGAAAAAAAATGTGATAATTAAAATAAAACAAATTTTGATGGGTTTTAAATTACTTATTATCATAAAGACCATTATTTTGTCAATACTTTTTATTTTAGTTTCCATAAGAATGTGTATATTGTGATACATGATGTTACTAACCAAAGATTATTTTTTTTTTTTTCAAGTGATGTAAAAGTATTTATTTTTAATTCATTTAATTGTGTTAATTGTGAATAATTTGATACAAATTTAAATTTGTCCACCTCTAAACATTTGCAAATAAAGTTAGCATTTTTCCAACTGTAATCATGCATATAGAACGACTTTGTTTCTTAAAGGGATAGTTCACCCAAAAATGAAAATTCTGTCATCATTTACTCACCCTCAAGTTTTTCCAAACCTGTATGAGTTTCTTTCTTCTGCTGAACACAAAAGAACATATTTTGAAGAATGTCGGAAACCAAACAGTTGATGGACCCCATTGACTTCCATAGTATTTTTTCCCCTATACTATGGAAGTCAATGGGGTCCATCAACTGTTTGGTTGCTCATATTCTTCAAAATATCTTCTTATATATATATATATATATATATATAATTCTTTATANCCTTTAATGTACACTGAAGACAAGCTGTATATTTTACAGACACATCTCAAAGCAGACCTCTGGCATGTTTGGCAGTATTGAGCGGCATTCTTGTGTGTGAATGAGTGCACATAAAGTGGAACTCATGTTAGTGCATTAATGCAAGTAAAAAGTCAGCACCTCTTTTTTCTTGCGTTCCTCTTCCTTTCTCTTCTTCTCCTCTCTAATCTGAGCCAAGCGCTGTTTCTTTCGCTCAAGCTCAGCTTTCAGCTCACTTTTATCCGACATGATGCTTCACAAAACACAAACACACAGAAAAGTTAGTGTCAGGAAGCCAGAATATGTGTCATGTCATGCAGGGTTTTTCTGTATAATACACATTCAATATTTTTGCATACAAATTATTTAGAGAGACAATGTCAAAAGGTCAGGAAAAACAGCCAGTCTCTTCAATAAACAGCTCTCTTAACCATGTAAAGCCTGACATATGAAAAAAAAAAAGTTTTTTAAAAATTTATTTTTACCTTTTTACAGTTAAAAAAAAAAAACTCTAAAAAAGTTGCATGTGTGTTTTTTGTTGAGTATCATATTTGATACATGAGCTTTTATGGCTCATATAGTTTGATATAGTGAGAATATGGAGCTCATTCTCGAGGAGGAAAAACACTTACATTTTATTCAGAGGCCCAAACTGAGCAAAAATGTGAAATTTGATGCAGTTACTCATATTTATATGGCCAAAAAGTAAAATTCTGATTGTAATGCAAATCAATGATATCTTTATAACAGTATAACAGACTACTTACATAAAAAGCATATAAATATCAGTTATCACTCTATATCTACCAATAATATGTCTTAGTAAGATATTTAAATGCTTAGTTTTATGATCAAAACTCTAATATTTATTATGGGGGGGAGGGACATATAATGCAACGAAATGAACAAAAGCCTGATGTACCGTATTTGATGCTCACATGTTAATATATTTTTATTTTAGAAAAATAAATTATCTATGGATAATCAAGTAAACCTTGCATCAGTTCAGTAAATGTTCATCTTGAAATATTGCTAGCAATATAAAGTTATTCTATCATAAAAAAATCAATAAAGATTTCACAGCAAAGACACAACCTGGAGGGGGATGTTTTTTTTTTATACTGAAAGGCCTTTTACTTGATTAAAAAAAGTATGAATATATACAGTACAGTCCAAAAGTTTGGAACCACTAAGATTTTTAATGTTTTTAAAAGAAGTTTCGTCTCCTCACCAAGGCTACATTTATTTAATTAAAAATACAGTAAAAAACAGTAATATTGTGAAATATTATTACAATTTAAAATAACTGTGTACTATTTAAATATATTTGACAAAGTAATTTATTCCTGTGATGCAAAGCTGAATTTTCAGCATCGTTACTCCAGTCTTCAGTGTCACATGATCCTTCAGAAATCATTCTAATATGCTGATTTGCTGCTCAATAAACATTTATGATTATTTTCAATGTTGAAAACAGTTGTGTACTTTTTTTTTCAGGATTCCTTGATGAATAGAAAGTTCAAAAGAACAGCATTTATCTGAAATACAAAGCTTCTGTAGCATTATACACTACCGTTCAAAAGTTTGGGGTTATTTTTATTTTTTTTTAAAGAAATTAAAGAAATTAATACTTTTATTCAGCAAGGATGCATTAAATCAATCAAAAGTGGCAGTAAAGACATTTATAATGTTACAAAAGATTAGATTTCAGATAAACACTGTTCTTTTGAACTTTCTATTCATCAAATAATCCTGAAAAAAAATATTGTACACAAATATTTTGTACAATTGTACACATTAAATGTTTCTTGAGCAGCAGATCAGCATATTAGAATGATTTCTGAAGGATCATGTGACACTGAAGACTGGAGTAACAATGCTGAAAATTCAGCTTTGCATCACAGGAATAAATTACTTTGTGAAATATATTCAAATAGAAAACAGTTATTTTAAATTGTAATAATATTTCGCAATATTACTGTTTTTACTGTATTTTTAATTAAATAAATGTAGCCTTGGTGAGCAGACGAAACTTCTTTTAAAAACATTAAAAATCTTAGTGGTTCCAAACGTTTGGTCTGTACTGTAAATCAGCTATATATGATAATTAAGAATCTTTAGAAATGTGTGTATCAAACAAGAAATATAGTAAGCTTTAAAAACATTAACTGCTTAATTACTGTAACCCACAACCTTGAGTGTCTTTTTTCTATTAACATCCTCAGCACATATCTAGAGAGAAGCATAAACCACTGAGGGAAAGAAAGAGACCCTAGTCTTCACCTGGCCTCAGGACCCGCCGCCCGTCTCGGGCTCTTCAGACAGATTACCAGGATCAGTTCAAGAGTCACGTTTGTGTCTCAGCACACTGCTCTAATCTGTCTTTTGTGCGCCGTCAGCACCTGACTTTCTCGACAGTACAGAAGAAAGACTCTCATCAGCTCTTAATGAGCAAATTAAAACATGCACTTGAAAAACTAAGTGTAAACAGACTAGTTTAGCCCAGTAACCTGGCCAATTTACACTGAAGATTACAGAACAGATTATCATTATTAACTCCAGCACTGCCATCTGCATGAGTCCAGATACAACAACATCACACCACAGCTCGTGATCTTAGGAGGAGTTCATAGCACAATATAACCACTGTTAAACTGAACACTTTAAAAATAGAGCATCACAAGATCATTTTTGTGCTTTCAGCATAAGAGAAGCACTTCTTTCACCAACTTCCTGTGATCCAAAGTGGCAGCAAATACTGATCTTTTCTCAGAATCGTATTTTTCTTCTTCATTCTTGCGCAACGACAGATGTTTTTGTGAATTTAAGTGCATATATTCAGTCATTTCTCAAGTTCGTGTTGAACATGTTCCACTTACATCTGACAAAATCTCACAACACTTTTTGAACATTACATCTACTGTTTTATTATTTAAAATTCAAGCAACCTCTTTTTGCGAAAAGGTTGCTTGCAAAGTGTGCTTTTTAATGACACTGTGTTTGAATGCGTTTGTATATAATGAAATGTATGCATTGTAAGCGTGATTTACTGTCTAGGTCCAACATTTTCAGAGACACTCGAGTAAAGAAAAGAAAGTAGAGACACAGAACGACCTTTCAGCGACTCATGGGATCATATCATTTGTTGTTGTTGTTGTTGTTTAGGCACTACAAATTACATAGACTGGTTACACAGAGCACAAATGAAAGAGGAATAATGTATTTCAAGTCTGTATACACTTCTCTGACTCTGAGAGCAGATAAACATTTACTGTAATCCATTTTAAACGGATTAATCTACTGTCAGTAATCTGAATGAGATTAACTTCTGCCCTCTCACAGCAGAAACAACAAGCACAACCATACAGTCTAACAGCATGCTTGCTACTATAATATATACATTAGTATGCAAGTATGCTATATATTGCCATCTGACTGATTCACAGTAGCAGCCCCAGTTAAACCTACTGCTAGACTACGCCCAACACATTAAAAGTGACACACTGAGGGATAAACAGTTAACTTGTGTTATAAACAAACTACCGAAATGTTTTGTCTTATCTGAAAGCATGTTATGAACAGACCTGAGAGTGTTTATTGCCTGCAGAAAGCGCTGCTTTTGTTGCACTGCTCAGTTTCCGGGTGCGCGGATGCGGAGGCGCGTCTGACGGGTGCCGAGGAGGATCAAAATAACCCAATGTCAAAAACGCATTGTTTTTTGTTAACTTAAACATTTAGACATTTCACAGCTTATTGTGTTGTATATTTGCTCTCGGTCAGTGGGGAAGCTACAACAAAGCAAACGACAAAACAAGTAATCAATTTAATGAGGCAGCAACACCTTTAATATATATAATATATGATTATTTTTTATATTATAAATTAGAATGATCTAGTTACTTATATGATGTATAATTTAATGAGCCAATAACCAAAGACTATAGAATAACGCAAGACGCGTCACTCGTATTGTTTTGAATGGGAGAAACAGTATCGCGCAATATGGCGGTATAAGTCCCGCCTTCTAAATAAGAGCCAATCGCCGACTGGTAAAGTCATCGCGTCACTGCAGCGGCCGTTAGAATCAGTCAGACGCGCGCCTCCGAAGAGACGTGCATTTAGGTCTGCGCATGCGCATTAGCTTGATCCAGCCTGAAAAATAGTTTTTTTGTCATGATTCATGCGTTTAGAAACTAAATTTATGAGCCAGTTGTTGTTAGATTTCATTGGTGATTTCAAATATTAAATTTAATCGTAAGGTTGGCGAACAGTTTTGGAGAATTCGATGTTTCCCCATTCAAAGAGATTGCATGATGCCCAGGATGCCCGAGAGGCGTTTCAAAGNTCATTGGTGATTTCAAATATTAAATTTAATCGTAAGGTTGGCGAACAGTTTTGGAGAATTCGATGTTTCCCCATTCAAAGAGATGATGCCCAGGATGCCCGAGAGGCGTTTCAAAGATGGCCGCCGAGTGAAATGACTTGTCTTAAAGGGACTTCGCAATAACTCCGCGATGTAGTCTGCCATTTTGAGCCCTTAAATTAGAATTGATTCTGATTGGCTGTCAGTGTTTTGCTCTACAGCGCCCCACAGGTTTCCAATGTAAATGTGTGGTGAGAAATGGAACTGCAGCGCGATCTCAGAGAGATCCTCTGGGACAGATTTCTGGCTGCCCCGCTTATTTTTAACGTTTGGTAAACACAACTCCAGACAAGACGTTATCAGTCCGCTTCAGATATGTGTCTGCAACAGAGACTTCACATGGCCGAACTGCTCCGGGAGCCAGGGAAGCTTCTCCTGTGAAGAGCTCAACAGGTGAGGCTGAAATAAGGCTGGGCGCTGTAAAGTGTTCAGATAGAGATTTTACTATTTCATGCATAACTGCTTCAAGTTTTTAACATCTTCATATCCGGTCACATTTACTGTTGCTCAACAAAATTCAGAGAAGATTCAAAAGTAACGTTTCCGTAATGCAAAATTATAAAATAGAACATTCCTTTAATTAAGAAAAAACATTTTTGAAACATTGAAAATGTTTTGAACGTTCAGGGAACATTTAGAAATAACGCTGACTTCAGTTTCTAATAGTTGTTTTCAATTGTTTTTCTTCATTTCAGAAGAACCTACAGAATGCAGGAAGAGGAAAGGATTTGGTTCCTTCTTCCAGAGGCTGTGGAAGGCTATGAAGAGTCCTTTCTGCTGCTGTTTCCACTGCAGTTCTGTGGATGTTGTGGAGCCTTTTGTCCTTCCAGCAGATCTGGAGTCTGAGATTGATCCGGCTCCAGATCACTCCGGCGTCAAGCCATATAATGGTACATCACCAGTCATTATCTCTCCAACATTATTTTAAACAGTGTTGTCGTCTTGTTTCCACTAAAAATACACTGTAAAAATTTTACAGTGTATCTTAAGGCTCGTTTTCACAGAATATTAATGTTATTTTCTCGACACAACCAGCACTGATATTCTTTTAAATAGAACAATGGATCTAACAAGCTCATATATTTCTCATATTTTTCTGTTCGTTTTTCAGAGTCCTTTGAGTCTCTCTACTTCGTGGGAAAGATGATTGGATCTGGAGGATTTGGCAGGGTGTTCGAGGGAACACGCAGATTTGACGCCAAAAAGGTAAATCTTACTGAACTGTACAAATATTTTGCTTTTGCATGAATCAAAACATATTTTTAAAAATTTCAGATGTTTTAATACTTAGTGCAAGTGTTGAATACTGTTATCGAAACTTTTTTTTTTTTTTGCAGGTTGCCATCAAACGGATGCGCAAGTTTGCCAACTTTCTGTATCTTGATATCGTAAGTCGGCCAAAACCTGAATGTGTATTTAGTTGTTTAAGTGCAGATTACTGTAGTTGATACACGCGTAGGAAGCATTAGGTGTAAATGTGTTTGACAAATAAGCCTAAAGGCACCAAATAACTTTGAGCTGAAAAGGCTCTTTTGAACGTATCTAAAAAGATCACAGAAAAGTACATGTAAAAATGATATGTTTTCCTCAGATTTTTACCCAGCTGACCTTCTGTCTACTGCTTTTCTCTAGCCTGGGCATCCTGAACCTCTGGTTACAGAAGTGGCGCTGCTGCTGATGATGAGGTGAGAACCCATCAGCCCCTACATCATACAACTGTACGAGTGGTTTGAACATCCTCGAAAATTCACTCTTTGGGTGTATTGTTCATTATGTTTATTTTCATATAAAAGCAACAGAACTTTAAATACATCCAGTTTATCAGCAACACAGCACACAAGTGTGAATCCCGCGATATCCGCGTAGTGTCTGATCCACTACGAGAACAGAGAACTGTCTGTCTTGCCTGCACTTTTTCACTACTCCCCTACGGTGGCCCAGTAGTGCACAACACAATGAAATTAAAAAAGCAAATATAAGTTCACAACACAACGAAATCAAGCCACATCGAAATCAAGCCACAACACAACGAAATCAAGCCACAACACAACGAAATCAAGCCACAACACAACGGAATAAAGCCACAACACAACGGAATAAAGCCACAACACAATGAACTCGAGCCACAACACAACGGAAATGCTCCCGACCACTTGGGGGCTCTCAGAGCTCGGTAAAGTTGGTTTTCCATGCCAATGTTCTAAAGAGTCGGCAGTATTATCAATACCACGATTAGTTTTAACAGTATGTAACCACCATATATCGACATGAAATATTAATTCAAAATCACCTACGTGCAAAACAGCTTCATATTTATACCTGTGAATGATTTGACGCGCTACCACGGCACATGATGAAGGGAACGTCTGCCAATTCCACCAAGTGGTTAAAACGTATAATTTGTATTCATTACAATGACTTTGTTTAACATTTAAAAACAGACATATTCAAATTCCAAAGCTTGTTAGTTCCTGTTGGTAAGACTGACAAGCTTTTGTACATACTGTTAAAACTAATCGTGGTATTGATATTACTGCCGACTCTATAGAACATTGGCAAGGAAAACTAACTTTACCGAGCTCTGAGAGCCCCCTAGTGGTCGGGAGCATTTCCTTTGTGTTGTGGCTTTATTCCGTTGTGTTGTGGCTTGATTTCGTTGAGTTGTGGCTTGATTTCGTTGTGTTGTGGCTTTATTTCGTTGTGTTGTGGCTTGTTTCCGTTGTGTTGTGGCTTTATTTTGTTGTTTTGTGGCTTTATTTCGTTGTGTTGTGGCTTGTTTCCGTTGTGTTGTGGCTCGATTTCGTTGTGTTGTGGCTTTATTCCGTTGTGTTGTGGCTCGACTTCGTTGTGTTGTGAAATTATGTTTGCTTTTTTAATTTCGTTGTGTTGTGCATTACTGGGCCACTGTACTCCCCTCACTGCAGCCGCCGGCTGAACTTCAGGCGAGGCTAGGAGGCGGAGCATCTCAAACAAGCCTGTATGCTCTCCAAACACTCTCGCGGTACTTTGATGTCATTCGCCGATCAGTCTGCGCAGCGCTGATGCATCTCGAACAAGCCTATTCTCTTTAGGCCACAGTGGATTTCCTAGACTATTTTAAGTCTTAAAGTGAGCAGGACATATTAAAATGAAGCACAAGGATTCGACAGGCATGTATTTATGATACTGAGAGGGCAGTATTAATTTACTCTGAGTCATTCTACGAAACGGGTGCCATTTCCACTTTTTTTGAACTTTTTTTTAAACAAACCTACAACTTGAAAGATATGTTAATCCTCAAAAAAACATATTTCCACCTCAGGCACAAAATCTGTATTAATATTATCCTTTTTATTCAGCCAAGGCAGCCATTCTTGTACCACCTCATCACAGACAATATGTATGCCATTGGTGTAGTAAAACAAGAAACAGATTTTTAAAATCTAATGTTTTCCTAATAGTAAAATGTCCCTTTTTTGGAAACCATCAATAGAAAGTTTAATTAATTTTTTTTTTTTTATTATTAGATTTTTTTAACCTTGAAATATGAATTTGACGTTTCAGTGGCCTCACTGTTTGTACTGAAAAAATGAATTCACTTAAAAAATACAAATAAAGTTACATTTATCTGATTAGTCCACACAACAAGAACATCATTCAACATTAATTTATGTAATATTTCATTTTCTTTCCATAAACTTTTAACAAAATTACCCTGTGACAGTAACTGATGTGATGGGGTGGTATGGACAAAGAGTTTCTCTATATGATCTGCTGGTTTTAAACTTTAAAAACTGGGGGAGGGAAGACATTCAAATTGAGTAAAAAGTGAGTGAGTGAGTGAGTGAGTGAGTGAGTGAGTGAGTGAGTGAGTGAGTGAGTGAGTGAAAGAACGAACCAAACAGTGTTGCCAAGTCTGCAGTTTTCCTGTGGAATTGGGCTACTTTTACACTATTGCCGCGGGTTGAAGCGAACTCAAATAACATGATATTTAGCCCTTGGAATGCACATTTTACCAAGGGAACCCGGCCCCAAAAAAAAAACTTTTACCCCCCAGAATGTGATTTTTTTATCGGGGGACATTTTGGGATGAAATTTACCACCCCGTCACATACCACCCCATCACAATAAAACATGACGGGGTGGTATGTGATGGGGTTGTATATTTCATCCCAAAATTTCCGCAAATCTCCCATGTGGTCATGGTAGCATACTCACATAGCATACATGCATTCAATCTGAAATATAATTTTCTTTGTATTAATAATGTAAAANTAATATGTATTTTTATATATAAATATATATATATATACACCTCAATCTCACCACGATTGAGGTGAGACCCTTGAGCAAGGCACCGTACCCCCAACTGCTCCCCGGGCGCCGCAGCAATGGCTGCCCACTGCTCCGGGTGTGTGTTCACGGTGTGTGTGTGTTCACTGCTGTGTGTGTGCACTTGGATGGGTTAAATGCAGAGCACAAATTCCGAGTATGGGTCACCATACTTGGCCACATGTCACTTCACTAGTTGCCTGCTTTTGTTCTTGGTGGCTATAAGGCTCAAATGATGTCACTTCAGCTTTGTGATGTCATTTAAAGGAACAGTGCATCATTTATAGATAAAACAAGTTAGTGTGAAGGGGTGGTAAGTAAAACTGAGGCACGCGCACAAATCATAAAATATTTACAAAAAAAAAAGGTTTATTGTCAATAAATCTTATGTAAACAGGGACACACATATAATCCTGAAAATATATGTTTGAAAAAATATATAACTTATTTGGTGATATTTTAGATGCAAATGTCATTAGCTTTTATCCAAAGCGACTTACATTGCATTACATTGCATTATACTATACATTTGTATCTGAGTATGTGGAATCCCTGGGATCGAACCCATGACCTTGGCATTGCTACTGCCATGCTCTAACCACTGAGCTACAGGAAAGCTACTCGTGTTGGTTAACACGAACATGTGAAATTGGCTATGTAATAATAAAAAATGATTAAAAATAGTATGTTAATCTTTTATCACATATCATGTTAAAAAGAACACTTGAATTAATAACTTTAAAGCTGCAGTCTGCAATTTTTCCTCTTTGTCGCCATCTCTGTTTGAAACCTGCAATTGCAGTCATATGCGGAACAGTTATCTGTACGTGTGTTGTGCCTCGGCACAGCTCGTCAGCGCGGATGAATCTAATGTTTGCTGTCAGTCACCGCACCGGTGTGGATACTGTACTTCACAATCACAGATTCTACGTCTTGAAAGTATGACCAATATAAGAATTTTCACTGGAAAATATCATCTGAACAAGTAAGTAGCATGTCTGCCACTTTTGTTCTGACCAACTGAGGAAAAAAGCATTACAATAAATTGCGCTGCCAATGATGATTAAATCTAACGATCCTTTAGCTCGAATTATGCCAAACCATGCAAATTATTATTACTGTTATATTGTTCTCAAATTGTTAGTTAACAACATCAGCATTGCGTGACTATGTGTATTTAGTGTGTATTAGCGTTACCTGTAGATTTCAGTTTCTGTAGCCACTCAACAGTCCAAAGTCTTTTGCTTTTTGACTACAGGTGAATCTCCAGTTGTCACTGATGATTGTCATTTGACCTTTCTGGATTACAATCCGCCATCAAAATGATAAGTTTAATTATTTCAGCTGCTGTGAGAAAGGCTATAAATGTGCCGCTACCAGCAGCATACTCACGTGATAAAACCGACTAGCCTGGACGGGACTCCTTCCTTTCTGTTTACGGATGTGACGTAATGACGCACAGATGAACTGCATGCTCGAATTTCCCGCGGAAATCCACCATGTCGCTCTTATTATAAAACATTATTTCGAGCTAAGATAATGACAGTTTTGAACACTGGCTGGTTATGTACTTGCTCAAAAATTTATTTTGGATAATTTTTAACCAAAAAAAAAGTTACGGACTGCAGCTTTAAGCTTTGGAAACATACTTTGGGACATTTTTTTGTGCCTTATGCATCTGATCAAACATTGCAGACCCAAATGGCACCCGTTTCGTAGAATGACTCCACTATACAACTGCTATTCATACACCCTGAGACTAAAATTACTGATTTATCATGCGACTCAAAGCCACATTATTATTAGTACACACTACAGTCAGTTCTCTGTTCTCTATTGTGTTAGATCAGTCTCACTGTTGATCCACCATGAACCCCAAACCCCAGGATAGAGAGGCTGAGTGAATGTGGTCTGGACTCTGTGGATGAGGGTCATTGTGTCAGAGACGCTGTAGAAGGACAGAGTTCCTGCACTGTGATCCACATACACTCCTATCCTACAGGAAGATCAGTATAACTGTTATTGTGCCAGAATGAGTAAATAAAGGGAGAGCAGTCTAAACTCCAGGACTGATCATTACATCCAAACACACATTCATTTCTCCCTCCCCTCCTGCTGATGCTCTTACACTGATATTTCCACACCATCATCACCATTCCACTCGAGCTCCCAGTAACAGCCTCCACACACACTTTCTCTGCACAACACTTGAGGATAATTATCAAATCTCTCTGGATGATCAGGATACTGCTGGACTACGTTAGGGATATTAAACACTCTATTCCAGACGGACAGACGGAGGTGTTCATTCACTGTGTTTGGATCCAGAGTGAACTGACTGGAATCTGATAGAGATAAAACACAAAATCATTGAATTAAATTTTAATTATTTTAAAAGTGTGCACCTCTAGGAGGCATATAACAGTACAATTGCAGTATGTCACATATTGTGCAAACAAATCTGTCATCTTTAAATTTTCATTTCTCTTAGCTCAGTATAAAAACCATTAGGTCAGTGGAAAGTCCTCATACTGATTGTACCAATGTGTGTGTGTCTGTGTGCTTCCATTGTGTCTTACATTGTAGGAACTCCTCCCTGATTTTGGGTTCATTGGTGGGAATAATTTCAATATATGTTACTAAGAAAATAAACAGACATTATAACCATTAAACATTATTTTACACGTTACAAATATATATTCCTTCCATATTCATTTTAGCGATGCAAGACTTATATGAGAGTACATGAATATCTGCTACTTTACCTCTGCCAGATATCTTGTCTATCTCCTCTCTACAGAAATCCTCCAGTTTTTCTTTCAGTTGAAAGACAGACTTTCCCACATCATCAAATGTCAGGAGAGAGCTGACAGTGATGCTGGGTACATCTGTAGATTCAGGGTGTTCAGAGAGAGACTGGAAACTCTACAGGAATAAATAAACAAAAAATAAAGATACAAAACAAAAGCCTTCTTGACCTTAAAGCCTGCACCACTCACCTGCACTAAAATCACATACAGTATTTACTTGCTTGCTTATCCAAATCTTCAATAACTTTAATTTAATAAACTACCAGTTTAGTAATATATGTGCTTTATTTTACAATGGTTGTATTATTTTCTTGGTGTTCTCCTGGGCACTTCAGGCCTAATCTAGCGCTACTTTTCTAGTAATTCCCAATATTTCTAGTAATCAGGTCTCAGAAATCCTTTTTTATTTATGCACATTGATCTGACCCTGGTCCCTCCTTCACAGCAGGTATATGGGATTTGTTTTTATCTGTTTTATCATCCATCAGGCAAAAATTGTAAGTCTGATGGATTCAGCACAGTGCCCAATCCTGTTCCTGGAGATCTACTTTCCTGCAAAGTTCAGCTCAAACCTAGTCTCAACCTCAGACATCACGCCCACAGACCGCTGGCTGTGCATGACACACAAAATTTGAAACAATTCTGGAGTTTTAAAGTCATCATCTGATTGGCTGAATTCTACAGGGTCTCCGAGAGACGTGCGTGTTGCTGTCACAGTCACTAGTTAGAGTGCCCGTGAATGTTCACTGCTCGGTCTAATCATCCATAATTGTTTACAGCTGTGTCTCATTAACCTCATTACCTCTGCCTATAAAAAGCCTGTTTTTTCAGTCACTCTTTGTTAAGTCTTGCATTTGTTAGAACTGCATCTCTGAGCCTTTGTATCATAATTCTCCTGTATCTCGGTTTTTGAATTCTTTGCCTGTTTTCTGGATTTCTCTGTTTTGCCGGTTTCCTGGACTTTATCGTTGTTTGGACTGTTTACCTGTGTGTTTACCTGCCTGTTTTTTTACTATGATTGTGGAATACCCTTACAATAAATGCACCAAGTTCCAGGGGCCACGGAATTTGGCACATCACGATCACCAGCATGTCCTGTTTTAATGGTCCCTAACCCTATTCTATATGTACCTTCCAGCCCTGTGGTTCCCATGCCAGAGCCTGTTAACAGCATAGCTGCAACACCAGAGCCAGTTCACAACATGGCTGCCATACCAGAGTCTTCAACACTAGAACCTTCAGCCAACATGGCCACGACGCAAGAACCTCCAGTCATCACGGATGCTATGTTAGAGTCTCCAGCCATCATTGGTTGTACGCCAGAGTCTTCAGCCGTCTGTGGACATCAGCCCTGTCTGCTCCGCCGTGGGGGACTTCAAGCCCATCTACTCAGCTGTGGTGGTCTTCTGCTCTACCGTGGGGATATTCAAGCCAGTCTACTCTGCTGTGGTCGTCCTCTGCTCCACCGTGGGGATCTTCAGCCCTTCTTGCCCAGTCTACACCGCCCTGGCCACCTGCCCAGCCTGCACTGCCCTTCTCATCTGCTCAGCTTGCTAGACTTTGGGTTTCTGTTCTGCCTTTGTTTTCAGTTCTGCTCCCATTCCATGGACCTGGCCCTCCATCCTGGCCCCTGTTCCGCATCCTCTCAACCTCACTCCTGGACTTTTCTGATCTTGTTAGGAGTGTCTGGAAGCCACTCCTTAGGAGGGGGGCTATGTCACAGTCACCAGATAGAGTGCCCGTGATTGCCACAAGAGGGCACTCCACCCCAGACAATTGTTGTTTTTGCATGGACTTCATTTCCCATAGTTCATTGCCCAGCCTAATCATCTGATTGTTTACAGCTGTGTCTCATTAACCTCATTTACTCTGCCTATATAAAGTCTGGTTCAGTCACTCTTGGCATTTGTTAGAATTGCATCTCTGAGCCTTTGTATCAAGATTCTCCTGTGTCTTGGTTTTTGGATTCTTTGCCTGTTTTCTGGACTTTATCGATGTTTGGACTGTTTACCTGTGTGTCGACTTTTGCCTGTTTTTTGACTACAACTGTGGATTACCCTTACAATAAATATTGCGTTTGGATCCTCAGCCTTTGAGTCTCAGAGCAGTTCATAACAGTTGCTTTCTTTAATAGTCCATCTGAAAACACAGCCATCGTGTTGCCAAACCCTCCCATGGAAGAAGAAAGCATTTGTGTTTACAACTGTGACAATGAGCGTTTATCGGGATTAAATAAATGCTGGCTTTTCAAAAGTATGTGACGTTCATGGCATAAACTCTTTAAAATACGTCCAAGAGTTTTACATGCTGGTTTGTAGTTGTAGGAACATAGACTTTACTTTCCACACCCCTAAACATGATGCTGAACAAAAAGTGTGAATGGCTTTTTATGTCAGTCAAATGGCCTCTTGGATGGTCCTTGGCCAATGAAAGCTGCCATGGAGTCCAGACCTTCTGCCGTCAGTCTGAAGGTCTGGCTGTGCAAGACTAGCTCCAACACTGATCAAACACGACTGAATCAGCTAATTAACACTAAGACAGGTGTGTTTGATCAGGGTTGAATCTGAACTCTGCAGGTAGGTAGATCTCCAGGAACAGGATTGGGCATCCCTGATTTAACTCTCCACTCAACCATGATTTTATGTTTTATTCATGTCTGTAGCACAGGGATGTTCAATCCTATTCCTAGAGGGCCACTGTCCTACAGAGTTAAACTTCAAACCACCTGAACTAGCTAATGTATGTTTTCAGGATAACTGGAAACTTTCAGAAAGGTGTGTTGGAACAAGTTGGAGCCAAAGTCTGCAGGATGTTGGCCTTTTAAGAAAAGGACTGGACACTATAGCACGAATAGAGCAAGGTGAGGACAGAGTCAAGCAATAAAATGTAAGAGTTAGGTGTTTGCTCAAGTCAACAACCTTAAGTATGAGCGAAAGCAATGCTTGCCTCTGTAACTGTTTCTGCCCAAACCAGCGATCACCCAGCATGGGAGTTGGGCATAATAACGAGAAGTTTAGGCCACAACCACTAGTGTCAGTTGCTATTACGCCTCCTGAGGCATAAAAATAATCTAATAGCAAGGCCTAGTTATAACCACTGTCCTGTATTTCAGATCTGTTACCTTGAGGAAATGGATATGATCATGTGTGCAAGAAAGCAGCTCCAGCTCAGAGTCTCTCCTCTTCAGATCATCAATCTCCTGCTCTAGTCGATCTATGAATCCTTCAGCTCGACTCACTGCAGACTTTTCCTGCTCTCTGATCCGCTGTGTCACCTTAAAACGGATATTCTCAATGGAGCGTAACAGATCAATAAAGATTCTCTCACTGTCTTCTGCTGTATCTGCAGAACGCTGTACAGGACACACATCACAATGAGCTCTTGTTGTTACCTCACACGACCTGTGGCTCACAATAGGCTTCAGTGTGAATGAAAGAGCTCCGGCACTGAAGAGTGTCTAAACTTCTGTTCTCCAAACTCACCTTATGAGACTCCACAGCCACTCTCAACTCCTCAAGATTTTTCTCTCTCTGCTGTAACATTCTCTGTCGCTCTTTAAAAATCATCTGTATGGAAATTAAATAAAACATTACATTAAATAAATGCAATAATTAAATTAAATATTACACAAAACTGTATTAGACATGACTATCATTTGCAAACTATACATTGTGAGACTTCCATAAAGCTGAACAAATATGAAGAATAAGGATAAAGGAAACTAACTGAATCACGACTTGAGATTATACAGGTTTTTTTTTTATAATGAGGCACCAGTGTACATAACCATTATTAGACTTCTGTAAATGTATTTCTAAAAATAAGAAGTTATTAATCCAATGCAGAAAGTATATTATAATTTACATTAAACATTACAGCTGTTGCCAGTTAATAACAAATAATTTTTCATTTATTTGTTTGATGCATAATAATGTTCTTCATCTTATTAGTTTCAGAGAAACAACAATTTAACTTCTCATAAGATAACGTAACTCTGCCATAGCCACACCAAACTTAATCACTTGTATTTTATGCATTGTATGCACTTTATTCCTTTTATCATTCATAGTATTCATTTGAAAACATAGGACAAGATGGTATAAGTCCCCATTTTGAAGGCCCACCACACTATATGAGGTTGCCTCCACCAGCAGATGAAATAGAACCCATCTTCAGTTTTGTAGCCCTACATTTTCAGGTGTTTTGGCCTTTTAAACACAAGACACCCTCTGCAGAGGCAGACCTTGGTGTGGGTCCCTATCACCTTGGGGCCCAGCTGGGGTCTTTCCTCCTTAACCACAGCCATCAAATGCAATATTCTGTTGTATCTTCCACTTCTCTGATGGTCTGGCACAGGGATTGTCTATGGATTCCCAGCTCCTTAAGCAGCTTTTCGATAGATGTTGACACAAAGCCCCTGCAGCTAACCCCCACAGGGTGGACTAAAGCTTTCCAGCCCTGCTGATGAGCATTGTTTGCCATCTCCGCATTCCATAGCCTCTTCCTCTCATTTGCCTCCTCTGTGGCATCCTCCCAGGGTACTGTCAACTCAATGAAATAGAGGGTATCGGACCAGAGATTGGTGGTCACAATCTTAGATGGGACTGCAAGTCGCTGGCCTACACTCCCACTTTGCTCCCTCCCCTGTCCAGTCTTTGTCAGTGGAGAGGTCCTTCTCCACTCCTGTTCCACTGCTCATGCTGTACTAGTCAAGTCAAGTCAAATTTATTTATATAGCGCTTTTTACAATTGGTAATTGTTTCAAAGCAGCTTTACATATTAGAAGCACAGAAAAAAGATAAGTGGTTAAAAATAAGCTGTACAAGCAAGCGTGGTAATATGTAACATACAAGATGGTGCTACATTAAGCCAATGTCGGCTGACTCCCAGGGGTGGAAAAAAACCCCTAGGAGAAAAACCCAGCGTGCTAACACTGGGAAAAAAGTCCTAGGAGGGAAAAAACCCCTTGGAAGATATATATAATATATGTAAATGGATATGGAGATCAAAATCTGAATTATACAATTTTATTATAGGGATTAAAAATAGATTATATATAAATATATGTAAGCGGATACGGAGATTAAAAATCTGAATTATAGATGCAGCCAGAACTGGATCTGTAGGCCCATTGTCTCCTGGGCTACGTTGTAGTCCGGTCCAGGCACAGGTTCTCCATCTGATCTGGATACGGCCTGGGTCCAGCACCCGGCAAACCTCAGGATAAGCAGAGAGACTGATATTAGCGTAGATGCCATTCTTATTCTGATGTACAGGTATATCTAGTGTTATAGGAAATGTTCTCGGTTCCGGCCGACCTAATTATTGCAGCGTAACAATCCTTTAACGGATTTGAAAAAATGTTTATGTATTGATAATGTGTTATGTGTATGCAAGAGCACAGAGTGTGTCTGCTTCCCGAACAATGCTAGGAAGATTGTTCCAGAGTTTAGGTGCTAAATAGGAAAAGGATCTGCCGCCTTCGGTTGATTTTGATATTCTGGGTATTATCAACTGGCCTGAATTCTGAGATCGCAATAAACGTGAAGGACTATAATGCACCAAGAGCTCGCTTAGATATTGGGGAGCTAAACCATTTAGAGCTTTATAGGTAAGTAGCAAGATTTTAAAATCTATACGATGTTTAATAGGGAGCCAATGTAATGTTGACNGTTTTTGGTACGTATCCTAGTGTTAAAGATGAATTAATTATATCAAGAAGTGGACCTACGACCTCTGGAAGTATATCTTTCAGTAGTTTAGTCGGCATTGGGTCTAACATACATGTTGTTGATTTTGATGATTTGATAAGATAAGTTTAGATAATTCTTCCTCTCCTATAGCGGCGAATGATTCTAGTTTTACCTCAGGGACACTACAGTGCACTGTCTGAAGCGAAACTGTAGACGGTTGCATGTTTACAATTTTCTCTCTAATATTGTCAATCTTGCAAGTAAAGAAGTTCATAAAGTCATTACTGCTGTGCTCTTTTGAAACGTCAGCAGTTGAATCTCTGTTTCTAGTTAATTTAGCCACTGTGTCAAATAAATACATAGGATTATGTTTGTTTTCTATTAAGAGATTTGAAAAATAAGTAGATCTAGCATTTCTTATAGCCGTTCTGTACTCAATCATTTTTTCTTTCCACGAAAGGCGAAAAACTTCTAGTTTTGTTTTCTTCCAACTACGTTCAGCTTTTCTCACAGCTCGTTTTAGAGCCCGAGTGTGCTCATCATACCACGGCGTTGGATTAGTTTCCTTAATCTTCTTTAGACGTAAAGGAGCGACTGCATCTAATGTGCTGGAAAAGAGAGAGCCAATAGTTTCTGTTGCAGCATCGAGTTCTTCTAAGTTGTCAGGTATACTAAGGCGATGAAACTAGGTGTCATGGTGGGTGGGGCATTAATCGCTGTTCTTTTGGACTCAATTGCTGCAGCCAAACATTTCAGCACTTTATTGTGCCTCCAAGTATATCTGCCTTAGGATGCAAAGTCTCACTTTGCAGCCGATGAGGATATGTCTGAGGTTAGCTAGGGATGAGCATAGGGGGCATAATGAATCTTCTCCTACCCACAGCTGGAGATTTTTTGGTGATGGAAGGACATCATATATATAGCTCTGGGGAGGAAACTGATTCTTCCTGCATCCATCTCCCACAGGTCCTTCCATTTAGTGGTTGTGTTGCTTTACTCTTGTTTATCTTTTTGTTAATTAAAATAATTTTTTTTATCACACTTGTGACTTCCTTTTCCTGGATCTGGAGCGGCCTGAGGCTGGAATATTTCAGACATCACATAGTTAGTCATGTTTTATTAATAATCAATAATCAACATCAGTGTCAATTATGAATTGGTACTTTAGTTACTCAAATTGAAAAGTTTACTTCATATGCAAGGAATCAAATACTTGTGATCACATATTGGGGGATCAAATGGGTTCCCTCGCACAAGTTTCTTCACATTAATTTAGTCAATCATTGTACAACATCATACCATAACAAACCATAAACAAATGATAAACTATAGCACTCACCTCCTCTTTCACCCCCGTGAGCCATCGACATCCTCTTCAAAACTGCAATAAAAACAATAACTTACAAAATACAATACAAATAAAAAGAATAAAATACAACTCTCTTCAGAAATAATCCTAAAAAAAAAACTGAAAAAGAAAAAAAGAAATAAAATAATAGCTAAAATAAAATAAAAAATTAAATGAAAGTCCAAACTCCTTCTAAAATTAAAAGAAATAAAGTAAAACTGTCCTCAGAAATAATATGAACTCTGTAACAGAATCTCCTCCGCTCTCCTTCTAGAATAAAAGTCTCTCTCAGCAATCCTCCGAACAGCTTCACAATCTCAAGAAATGCAAAAGTCTCTGAATTCGCTTCGCCTCTCAACCAACAGATGCGATCTGGTTCCAGTGTGTATATATGCAAACAGAATTCATAACACGCGTCGCTATAGCAACTAAAATTTGAATCACTCGTAAGCACGCGCACCTAAAGTCACGTGTGTGAGCAGAGCGCGAGCGAACATCGAATCTAAACATTTATTGAATAATTACAAACTTAATTTGACGTTTTATTTATCATTATTATTATTATTATAATCCATGTCCAAAATCGTCGTTATTCATAATTGAATAATAAAAGGCACATAGTCTAATGGATTCGTTGCTTTTGTCCAAAATTCGTGCAAAAAACACACAAGGGAGGATCAATCGTGGTATTATAAACTAGATTAATTAAATTTGCCCTTTCCGCATATAACCATCAAGGCCAATCAGCTTTCAGTATCACTATTGCGTCATCAAACCGGTTACGGAGGTAAAAGCGTTAGGAATAATATATAAACAAAATTATATATCGAAATAAAATCAA
>RJVU01051187.1:317993-340457 GCA_003731715.1 Anabarilius grahami | reverse complement strand
ACTGGTGGTACGATCCACCCGCGAGCGCTAATTATATACATGGAAAATCAGAATAATGAGTCATATTTTATGTTTGTTCAAAAATCAGATTCGGACGCAACAACCCAAACTTGTAGAATCGAAAATTAATTAGGTTGGCAAATATCCATTGATGATGTAACCGAAAAACAAGAAAAATTAACGTCTGGTTCCAATTTTTCATTTTTGCATTTGCATTGTTTGGTCTGAAAATTGAATTGTGAAGCGAAAAATAAAGAAAAACCTAAATTAGCCGTATTATTTCGTTTTGGTTTTTCGGTTTATTTGTTTTTCGGTTTCGAGCTGAAAACTGGAAAAAAGACATCAGCTTTCATTTTTTGGTTCAAACAGAACCACCGAAAAACGAAATATCGACCTGTTTTGCCTGTTTTTCGTTTGCCAGATTACATGAAATAATTGAATGATCAGATGATACACGGACCGACGAACTTATAAAGAAAACAGTTTACAACGAAGAGAGAATTAAAGGAAACAAAAAAGAGACTAATATAACAGTCCATGTTTTAGAAAAGGATTTGGATACTTATAAATTTATTCAAGAAAGGCTCACCAACATAAACACCTTAAAAGATGCTAACTTCAGAAATGTGAATTCTGCAAGTTTGGAAAATCAGAAAAATGGATACTTCTTGTTTACATGGATGTAAGGCATATGTTTCATTTAAAAATTAAAATATTCGGACGTGTATGATACGAAAAAATCAGCAACACAAAGATGATGCCAATAGTACCACACAACTTCTTGAGGGCCCTTTCAAAGACTCTGTTATTTTTTATCAGCCTTATAGTCCTCAAACAGATCTTGTCATAGTTCTACAAACACCATCCATGAGAGACAACCTTCAAGAATATGGATGAGATATTGTTTTTATGGATGCAACACATGGTGTGAACCAGTATGGCTTTCCTTTATTTACAATAGTTGTCAGGGACAGTCATGGTCATGGCATACCCGTTGCCTATATCATCTTGGGAAATGAAAAGCAGGCCACGCTTCAGTTGGCACTGGAAAAGCTGAAACCAACATTTTCTGTTGCTCCAAGGTAATACAAACAGATATAAACAAATTAAACTGAAATTATTCAATAATCTTTTGCGTGTGTACAGGCTCTTAAAGGAATAGTTGCACCCAAAAATGAAAATTCTGTCATCATTTACTCACCCTCAAGTTGTTCTAAACCTGTAATTTCCCAACCTAGATGTCGGCTTCAGAGAAAACCTGTATTGATTTATTAACTGCCTTCTATGATTAGCCTACAGTTGATGTTGATCTTAGTGCATCTACAATGTACAAATTGGTTTGTAATTTTGATTAGTAACTTTTTAAAGACTCTGAATAACACAAGGTATTTTTTGCCACCAAACATCTATGATGTTATATTTTTTCTCAGCTTTGAAGCTTAAAATGTTTTTATTTTTATTAGGTGCTTTATGGTTGATAAAGACCAAGCTGAAATCAATGCCATCCAAACAGTATTCAGTGAGTCAGAAGTTCTCCTTTGTTGGTACCATGTAACACAAGTAAGTAGTACTAAGTTGGCTTTGATTTTTGTTCCTTTTGATAGAAATGGAATATTATTCTATTATTGTAATATACTACAATTTTCAATTAAAGCTGTTCTAGGTTTTACTGCAGTTATTCTCTAGCCACTGTAGGTAAATAACTAATGAATAGATATAAAATAGATTAATTTCGCATTGCAAAATACCCCTTGCAGAATATGCAAAAATGTTAATCATTTGAACAAAATAAGAAGGATCATGATGAATTTATAAAAATTACCCAGTTCAAAAGTTTAAGTGGTCAAGTCTAGTCACCTTTATATATTTATATAGCACTTTTTACAATGCAGATTGTGTCAAAGCAGCTTTACAGAGATAACTGTTTTTATGTTTTGTGATGGTTGTTCATGTTTCTCTTGTTTGTCCTGAGCAGTTAAACTGAGCTCTGTTCTTCAGAAAAATCCTCCAGCTCCTGCAGATTCATCAGTTTTCCAGCATTTTTTGCATATTTGAACCCTTTCCAGCAGTGACTGAATGATTTTGAGATCTTTTCACGCTGAGGACAACTGATGGACTCAAACTCAACTATTAAAAAAGGTTCAAACATTCACTGATGCTCCAGAAGGAAACATGACGCATTAAGAGTCGGGGGGTGAAAACCTTTGAACCTGATGATGTGCAAGTTTTTCTTATTTTGTTTAAAGATCATATATTTTCATTTAGTTCTGGAAGCAACAGAAGATTCTTGCATGTTTACCAGAAGAGAAAAAAGTATAATTTACCCTGTTTATCCAACTCAAAAAGTTTACATCCCCGACTCTTAAGCCGCGCACACACTTAACGATTGTACGGCCGATTATGAATGTAAATTGATACTTATGACTGATCGCGCTAAAACGCGTCCAGTCAGAGCCAGTTGCGTTCAGTCTGCGATTACAGTCGGTGTTCAAATTCCATGTGTAAGTATTTAAATCGGCTTCAGTCGCAGGAAACAATCGCAAAACAATTATATGGCCCCACACTTCCTACAGTGAACGTTGGCCTCTTGTTTTGGAGACACCTTAATACCTTAACATCTACAAAGATGAAGAATAAGTCATAAATTACACATTTTGAAAGCACATTGGGTTTTCATTAACAATAATAATTAATAAAAATAACATTAAAAAAACTGTTAAAAAAATGCCCATCTGATAACATTGCAAAGGTCTGTTTATGACAATTCCAAAAAAAAAAAAAAAAGTTAAATTACATTTAATGAAGTCATACCTTCCATTGTGCGCTCTTATTGCCACTTGGTGTCCTTTAAATACAGAAGCAACGGTTAGACAGTTAACACTATTAAATAGCCATCAGGAAAAGAAATATCTTAAAAACATTGCATTGTGTTTTATTCATCTGGAAATCTTGATTCTAATATGTTAAATAAACACTGAAGTGTTCCAGATTATTCTCATTCATGTTATGAAACTGAATAAAAATCATAAAAAAAAAAAACATTATATGATACTGTGTTTAACCTATTAACAGAAAAATATAGCAATTTCATTATGATCAACATCATGGCAAAACAAGTCATCATAGCAGTCTGGGGAAATAAGACATTATGTGACAGCATAAATCGGTGATGACTTGAGTTCATAATATTCATAGAAGAAATCAGTGATGACTTGAGGTCATCATATTCATATGACAGACTGAAGACAACATCATGTAAAAGAAGAAATCAGTGATAACTTGAGGTCATCATATTCATATGACGGACTGAAGACAACATCATGTAACAATAAATCAGTGATGACTTGATGTCATCATATTCATATGACGGACTGAAGACAACATCATGTAAGAAGAAATCGGTGATGACTTGAGGTCATCATATTCATATGACGGACTGAAGACAACATCATGTAACAGAAGAAATCAGTGATGACTTGAGATCATCATATTCATATGACGGACTGAAGACAACATGATGTAAGAAGAAATTAGTGATGACTTGAGGTCATCATATTCATATGACGGACTGAAGACAACATCATGTAACAATAAATCAGTGATGACTTGAGGTCATCATATTCATATGACAGACTAAAGACAACATCATGTAACAATAAATCAGTGATGACTTGAGGTCATCATATTCATATGACGGACTGAAGACAACATCATGTAAAAGAAGAAATCAGTGATGACTTGAGGTCATAATATTCATATGACGGACTGAAGACAACATCATGTAACAATAAATCAGTGATGACTTGAGGTCATCATATTCATATGACGGACTGAAGACAACATCATGTAACAGAAGAAATCGGTTATGACTTGAGGTCATCATATTCATATGACGGACTGAAGACAACATCATGTAACAATAAATCAGTGATGACTTGAGGTCATCATATTCATATGACAGACTGAAGACAACATCATGTAACAATAAATCAGTGATGACTTGAGGTCATCATATTCATATGACAGACTGAAGACAACATCATGTAACAGAAGAAATCGGTGATGACTTGAGGTCATCATATTCATATGACGGACTGAAAACAACATCATGTAACAATAAATCAGGGATGACTTGAGGTCATCATATTCATATGACGGACTGAAGACAACATCATGTAACAATAAATCAGCGATGACTTGAGGTCATCATATTCATATGACGGACTGAAGACAACATCATAACAGAAATAATAATTACGAGCTGAAATGTCTGCGCGGAGTGCAAACTAGCGCTGTTTTGTTCCGCATTTTTTTGCGTTTTGATGTGGACGCAACAGAAACGAGTGGGGTGAAGCTGCAGGCCCAGAGGCCCAACTGCAAACTCAGACCTGCACACTCAGACCTGCACTCCCAGAACTATTGTTTTTTCAGACAGTGCCACCTGCTGTTCGGATGAACTTTTTTTTTTTTTTTTGTAGCGTGTGTAACGTTAACCGTAATAATTTCCAACATTATAAAACTGCTAGCAAGTAGCAATATCGGACAAGTGAGTAAGGTTATTAATTTTATTAAAGTGATTCCTGAAAATTACCAGGTTTTATGGCATACATCAATGTGAAATCTTATTCCACCAACAAACGAATAGACTATTTTAGTATATAATGTTAGTTTAGATAGATAGTTCGACAAAATAATGTTCTCCCCAGTTATTTTCAAAGGCGTGGTGCATAACCTATTATTGCTTGCTTAGTCAGTGTTTGATTTGATCAAAATTATTGTCGAAAGGTAGCATTATTTTATAATATTTACAGCCTGCTCTTATTTTCTGTGTTATTGTACCATTCTGGGATACTTAATATGTTTTCTAACAAAATAAAAAACGTTAAAGTAAAAATGTTAAAATAAAAAGTATAATATATAATACAATTATTATGTGTAACATATTTTAGTACTATGTAGGTCTACTGTACGTATAGCTGTATTAACTACTATTATTTCATACTAATATTACTACTACATTCACTATTAGTAGTAGTAGTATGTGTAGGAAAAATAATATTGCACATTCTTTTTATTGTACTTTACAAATCTCAAAGTGCTACCACAGACAATAACAGTGTAACAATTAGAAATAAGTTTTGTAATAATTACAAATACGATCTTTGGAATAAAATGCGGCCTTGAGTTTATTTTCATCAAAATATCAAGTAATCTGCGTAGAATTGACAATATGAGCTCTGTTGGGTTGTCTAAATAATTTGTGTGTGACTTGTCTATTTTTTCTCAGATGGATATTACTATCAAAAAGGGGGGTTTCTGCCAGATCTAAAACAGTGCACCAAATGCTGCAGTCATTTCCACTGTCCTTTTTGTGATGCCTCAGTTTTTCAACCAACACGGTTGGCAAAAGTGCAAACTCATCTTATTCTGCAGGCACATTTTAATAAAACGGCCCAGCATGAAGGTAATATTTGCAAGTGTACATTTTATTATACTGAAAAATTGTAACATGTTTGAACATGAGCATGTTTATGTTCTGCAGTGTGTGCATGTTTTGTTTTATTTTATTAATTGGTTTATTTGTACAGGCCATCATTCATACCCTTTGCGAGCTGCAGGGCCTGTCTTGGCAGGAGGCTGAAGAGATGTTCCTCCAGGGCCCCACTTATCACTCAACGTGTTTTAAATTTTTTGTTTGTACACAAACTGTTGGATTTTTGTGTTACACAACATTTCTGACAACAGAATTTATCTTTTCTTTTAGTGAAGTTGAGGAATTTGACTGAAGAATTGCTCGAGAAATGAAAAATCTCCCCAACAAGAATGTAAAGCATTTATTTTATTTGATGTTGTTTAATATGTAATATATACATTATTAACCCAATTATTTTTTTTCACCGTTTTTCTCTGCATTGTTTACAGCTCGATGACTTGTAGGACCTCATTAAAAAAAATACAAAAATAAAGTTTGGTGTGAGAAAATGACTCCAAGCACTATCATTTATTGTATGTAAATATAGAGTTAATGTTCATCCCTTAACTCTATACTGAAGAATGTGATAAATCCTTAAGAATTAGGAAAACAATAAATGACTATGAAAATATTTAAGTAACTGAACAATTTTTATTTACAAATACAATTAATAAAAATAAACCAGACAATGCATTAAATCATAACCTAGTATGTGTAATATTTTATATAATAATGCATTCAGTCATAGCGTAATATTTTCTAGTAGAAAAATAGTGTAAGTTGCAATCTATCAGCAATTGAATTCAGGTTAGGTAATATCTAATCAGGTTAAATAACCTTCCGAACAGCAGGTGGCACTGTCTGAAAAAACGATAGTTCTGGGAGTGCAGGTCTGAGTGTGCAGTTGGGCCTCCGGGCCTGCAGCTTCATAATGTTGACAGAAACTGGCAGTGACACCGCACATGCCAATTAAACAGATTTTAGGAAACTTTGCGGTGGCAAAATGCTTAGATGCAGTCCGTAACGTTAGCCGTTTTAATAGGTAACTTAGGCACACTANGAAACTTAAGCACACTAAAAAAAAAATATATATATATATATATATATAATAATAATAACCTAAACTGTTCTTTCAGATTGTTTTAGTTACAGTTCATCATTTTATTTTCACTATTATCATCACCTAACTAACTGCTGTAAATTAATAAGAGAAAGTAAAAAGCATAGTCTTACCTTGTAAATTGAGCACTCAGAAGCGTGGTTTTACAGTTTTTCGAACTTGGCAGAGGCGTTAATTTTTTATTTATTTTTTTTTTTTGCACCTTGGCGGGCACTGCAGGGGGGCACACGGTGATGACGTCATAAACGTTGATTGGATGAGGCTGTTGTTGTCTCAGGGTCATCATTAAAAATATTGGTCTCAGGACAACAACCACTTGGCAAAATCAGGATGTGCCACAAGGAACATAAAAGTGGCTTGCTTTTGCCACATGGTTTGATGATCAGTTGTAAAGTCGATGAACTGCCATCGAGTAGTGGCCAAATGTGATGTCCAGCAATATGATAATTGACATATATCAAATATTTAAAAAAATTTGTTAAAAGATGTAAGCATATTGTGTAGCTGTGCTTGGAGTCAATTGTTTCATGTGTGATAATGAAATTTCAAATTATTTTAAATTATTTCAAATTATTTTTGTCCAGGCTGTCATACAAAGAAAGTATGAACATCCAAAAACAAGAGGACCAATGAAATATTAAAAACTGATTATGTTGTAGTCAGTGTGATTTTTTTCTGAGCTTTTTTGTTTTTCTGAAATCTGTAGCTGTAGTTGTTGTCAGATAAATACCTTTCCTTAGTTTAGTGTTTTAATCTTCTCTCTTATTTTAAAACATTTAAATAACATAAACAATCAAAATAAGAGGAAAATATCTTTATTTTTATGTTTAAGCAAAATTGTAGGGTCATTTAAAAAAAAAAAGAGCTTTGCACATCAATTTTGGCCACTACGTTTGGTGTGGTAAGTTAAGGAATAGTACTATCTAAAAGCCTGCTAACTGTGGACTGATGGGTCCATGTCATCACCGGTGCACTGCTGCATTTTTCCAGTTACCAAAAAAGGTAATTACTATTTCATTTCTACAGTCAGAGCATTGATTTGTAGAGTGGGAGAAATTGTTACATTTAAAGTTATAAAAAGTTCATTCAAAGTCATTAAATGTATTAAAATGCATTAAATGTATTAATAATTGTTTAAGTAATATTTATTAAATGTATTACATTTATTTAAAGTTATTACATTTCTTATTAGGTCAGTTACAAAAAGAATTGTCAATCAAGTTTATATCTTTTTATCAACTCCATGTCATCATATAACTCCAATACATCATATCTTCATTGGAAAGCGTGTCTCCTCTTCTTTGCTGCCATCTTGTTACTCCTAACTAGGTTAGGAGACCTCTCCAGCTCTCCTAAATAATTTAGGAGCTAAGACCTAGTCTTGACACTTAGGAACCTTTATGAATCATACTTATTCTTAAGTCTAGGAAGAAGAGTAAAATTATATCATTCTTAGAATTTTGACACAATTAAGGCTAAAATTTTACTCTGAGAAGCTTTATACATACGGCCCCAGGTCTTTTCACGATGAGATAGTTATCCGATCAGAGAAAACACATGATCACTAATCGAACAGAAAATAAAATCGCGATCTAGTAGTGCACTTATCACATGGCAAAGGCTGGTTGTGGCAGGATTCCAAGTAAAGTGCACTGTGTTCACGTGAGCAGCTTATGATTGGCATCTCAGAGCGGTTCTGATCAAAGTAAATGCTGCGCCCTCCATCACTGCATGTGCTATGAGTTTAACCTGCATTTTTGACTACTCCTATTTCATTTAAGTTGCATACATTGTGTTCTTGCACTGATGTTACATTTGTAGCAGTTTTGCAAAGCCAGTTTGAGATATATTTGACTATTGTGTGTATTGGATAGTTTACAAAATCAAATGATTATAACCGTTTTTGCCATTGAAATGACTGGGAAAAAGTGTTCCCATCAGCCTTAATTCACTCTACTCTTTGAAATCATAATTGCATTCAATTATGTTGTTTTAAACCCAAAATATTTTACTTATATTTTACTTATATTCATTAACAATTATTCAGTTATTTGTAACAATTACGTTAAAAAAAAAGAAAAAGAAAAAAAGAAGTAGTTTCAATGTAGCTATAGCTAATTTTTGATAGTAACTTGTGTGGTGCTAACCTCCACATGGGGCATGAATGCAGTCACCCTTGTCAATTTATATATGAAACTACTGTAATTTTGTCCGTCCTGACAATGACATGGTTGTTCTGAATGTCTGTAAGAAAAAAGTGCAGGGCTAGAAAAACCGTCAACATCTCCAGGCAATTTGTATACCACGAGATGTTCACCCTTCCAGACCTTACTAGCTAAGCATCTGTCATAATCATCTTGCAGCGACAGACCTCACCTAGAGCATCTGTACATAACCTATGGTGAAGAGAACAACGGTTAAATTCCCGTTTTGGCCCACCATTGCAACAGTCTCGTGAAACAGACCCAGAAGAACTACCAGTGTAGCAGTTGTCATGAGACCAAAAAGCTTGATAAAACAGGAATGTCCTGTCAAGGTTGGAAGTGAGGACCCAAATGCAGAGATGCACTGCAGGGAACTGTATTGAGATGAAAAATAAAACTAAAGGGCAAACTAAAACTACCCCATTGGGGAAAAAATGTCAAGGCCTCTGATGCAGCAGGCAGAGCAGGGCTAAGCATGCGTCAAGGCGGGGAACAGGAAACGCCAAAGCTTGGGAGCAGGACAGGACAAGAAGTACAGTATATGACATCAAACTTGCACAGGACAGAGAAAACAGATAATAAATAGAGAAGGAAATTAGGAGGGTAGAGCAGGTGGGGCAAATAAACAAGTAATCGGGTAACAAGAAGGGCGGAACATAAGCCAGGTGTTCAACAAAACAAACAAGACTAGAGTGCATGGTGGGAGAATGAAAACTTGTCCCGTGTGCTCATAACAAAAGAGGAAACATGGAGCATGAATTATGAACCCTGGCACTAAACCAAAAATCAAACTAGACAGAAGTGCCAGGAATTGAAAACCACACACCGTACAAGCAACATGTCAGAAGGACAAAAGAGCGCATTGCCTGAGAGAGCACGGAGCAGCATGTTTACACAAAGATGAGACGATACAAGCGTCAGAGCTCTGTTACCAAAGCAAAAATAAACCTAACTGAAGTAACAGAACCCTGACATGTCCTGCCTTGCTCTGAACTGATTCAGACAGGCTAAAAACAACTTAACACGACCAGAAGATAAATATTCTTGCATTGTGTGAGTCAAGTTCTATTCCTAGAAACACTTTTTCAGGGATTTAATGTGGATTCAGAAAGTATTCAGATCTTTTTTCTTTTTATACATTTTATGTTGCAGCCCTAGCTACTCGTGTCGTCTTGTTTTTTGTGAATGTGCGGTTCAGCACTCGCTCAGGCTGTCCGCTTTTTCATTCTTGTGACATGTTGCGTGTGGAGTGTGGTGTTCAGATCCTTCTGTCTAGTTCTAGACACTTCTGTCTAGTTTGGTTTTTGGTTTGTAATGTTTCGCCTTTTAGTGAGCACACTGGACGAATACATAATGCTTTATTTTTTACGTCACTCTACTCTCCATATCCCATAATAACAAAGCAAAACCAGATTTAAGGCGATACATTTATTAAAAAGAAATAACTTTATTCAGACCCTTTGCTATGACATTTGAAATTGATGCATATAATTTCATTGGATCATCTTTGAGATGTTTCTAAGCATTGATTGGAGTAAATCTATGGCAAATTCAAGTGATTTTACATGATTTAGAAAGATACACACCTGTCTATATAAGGTCTAAAAGCTGAAAATGCATATCAGAGCAAAAACCTAGCCAAAGGAGCTGCCTGTAAAGTTCAGAAACAGGATTGGGTTGTGGCACAGATCTGAGGAAGGCTACAAAAATATCTGCTGGATTGAAGGTTCTCTGCACAGTGACCTCCATAATTCTTAAATGGAAGAAGTTTGGAACAACCAGGACTCTTCCTAGAGCTGAGCTGTAGATGTGCACAAAAAAGAGGAGTCGTGTGATAACTTTATGATGAACCGATTTAATGTGTGACCTCAATAGAAACAGAACACCCGCTCTCTCCTCCCTGGTCTCCACCCCCTCACCATGTCCCTTTCCAAACATCCGGCTCCTGCACATATATGAATAGGTGCGACACACAAATATTTTTCTTTTCTTTTTTATTTTTTTAGTTTTGAGTTTACTGCTCAACGTTTATAACGTTCCTCCTTAGCTAGGCTTTTTCTTTGAAGCTTGCAAGGCAATAAAGCACTAAACTGGGGGTTTTGTAGACTTAAGCCGCAAATGACATATTCTCTGATTTTGGGCTCTGCGTGTTGATTTGGGATCTGGAGTGTTGAGATGAGTTTTGTATGGAATTATGTTTGAACGAATCATCTGGAAGATTCATTTGTGTTTGTTCGTCCTCAAATCCTACATCTGGTTAATATTAATCAAACGATCTGTAAACTTCCTGCAGTTATATTTGAACATTCCACTGCCTATGTGCATGCTTGAGATTGCAGAGCTCACAAACACACATACTCAGGGCACCATATTGGAGACCAACCCCCACCCAATTTTCATACAGTATTCACATAGTGTTTGTGTGTCCCCATGTTTATTTATAAAAAACAAAATTCCAAATCGAAATTAAAAACATTGTCTTCAGTAGTTTTTTTATTATTATTCTTCATCAATTCACGTGAAATTTATCCTGTGAATTGAACATCTGTTCCAATCAACAAGTAGTCCTATGGGAAAAAAATTATTATTACTATGTTATACTACTTACTATTAATGTTATTTATAAGTATTATTATTACAACATATTAGATAGGCAGTATAAATAATAGTGTAATAGTACACTAATGCAAACCTTCAAAACCTGGAGTTGACTATTTACAAGTTGCATCTTTCCAATGGCAGGAAGTGGATAACCTTCCTGTAAACGAGCTGAGAGGGAAGTCCAGGAGTAAATAACATCTCTATGGCTTTTCACACTGCACTTAACCCCAGGTTGTTGTCATTCTAAACCCTGCTTTTAACTCTAGGTAAAGGAATGTCTCACAATTATAATTTAGATGCGGGGTTAACACCGCTTTTTATCTGGAGTTAACCTGCTCCAGAGTTGGGTGCTGTTTTAGAATGTTACGGATATTCTTAGCAATCAACATCAAAATTATGAGCAATGTGAAATGTGAAGCAAGATAACTCAGAATTCTGTTCACCCGGGGTTTAGAATGACACAGGTTTAATTATTTTAAGTGTGAAAAGCCCTATTGTTAAAAAGTGAACTGTAAGAACTTAAAATTTATCTAATACCAATAAGAAAAAAGCCTCTAACCATTAATCTTGGGAATAACAGCAACTTTCAAGACCATTGAGAAAATATTGTCAAGAGATGTCACCTGTTGATTCAAATTTTACAATCAGATTCTGAATAATTGCTTTCAGATCAGTCATAAAACACTTTTCATAGTTTGCCGTTCTTCTTACCTGGAATGGTCCCACATAGCTTTTTGCTAAGCTCATAAACATTCTGTTTTAAGAAAATTGTGCAGTTTGTATCAATCCTTTAAGAACTTAAGAACAAAAACTCATATCCAGTTGTATATGGATAGATTGTGTGTATGGCTCCAAAACTCACTTGTTAAGGGTTAAATTTCCTGCCAGTTTGAGCTCTGTCACATATATGTCGGCACTGACACTGCCCTCCTGTTGGTTGAAGGAAAGATTAATTAAAAACATAATATATATCTCATTTAACTCAGTTTGTGGTTATTCCTCCCCCTGGTGCATGCATCTTACCAGATTGAGGACAAAGAGTGAAGACAGTGTGCTGTTGGGCTGAATAGCGTAAGCTGTCACTGTACTGCTAGCCTGGATAGTCATGTTGTTTGGTTCAAATATAATGATCGGCTCCTTCACCGTCTCAACCATCAGCTTCATCATCAGACCAGGATACATTTTTGCAATCTAAAACAAAAAAAAAAAAATCACCTTAGACTT
This sequence comes from Anabarilius grahami, assembly GCA_003731715.1. Lineage (NCBI taxonomy): Eukaryota > Metazoa > Chordata > Actinopteri > Cypriniformes > Xenocyprididae > Anabarilius > Anabarilius grahami. The sequence goes on along the minus strand of RJVU01051187.1, from coordinate 327,835 downwards.
AGTGTTTTTCGTGTTTTGAATTTAATGACTGAACATGGCTGTTAATTTTCATACTTGAGGAATGAATGCTCCAAATGTCCTTGTGTTAAGACGAATTGGAGAACCAGAGGGAATCTGCAAAAAACAAACATATGGCTAGTGCAAGAAGGCTGAAATTCAGAGCATAAGCCTCTGCTTCTGTGAGGCTTGAGATCTCAGATTGAAGATCTCATTCACTCAAACATTAAAGTGCCATGCCATGGTGCAAGGCAAGTTCTCTTTCTGTGATGAACAATATTAGTATTTTTAGTGTAAAAAAGTGTTTGTGTTTTTTAAAGTGGTCAAGTGCAAAGTACAGATATTGAGACAAGCCCTTATCCCCAAATAAAGCTCCAGATGAAAATGATAGGTGAACACTGATGTAGAAGCACTAAACCCTTGTTGTAAGCCTCAACTTGACAAACTGTAAACTTGTCACTCAAATCTGATTGGTTGTTTGGAATGTTGTTCCAGTGTTACATGCTAGCCCCATTTTATTCTAAGACAGTGGTTCTCAAACCTGTTCTGAAGTACCACCAGCCCTGCACATTTTGTATGTCTCCCTCACTTATCACACCTGATTCAACTCATGAGCTCATTAGTAGAGACTGCAAGACCTGAAATGGGTGTGTCAGATATAGGGAGATATACAAAATGTGCAGGGCTGGTGGTACTCCAAGACAGGTTTGAGAACCACTGGTCTAAGAGTAAATAGCATAGCAGTAACACATTTTGGAGAAAGAGCGCACAGGAACCTCGTCTCCAGCCCCAGTAACACACATCCAGAACAAACGAGCTTAAATAGGGGTTTACTGAATCAAAAGAAAAAGATAAAGGGAAAAACATAAGCTTCAGGAGGAACCAAGGCCAACTCAACAAACAAAAAGTTTCTAACTCAGTTTTAACCATAACTTACCTATACATAAAACAAAATGAAAATAAATAACACATGAACTTCCCTATCTCCCCGGCTACACAACCAGAAGAAAAGCAGTTTCAAACAAAAATGGCACCCACCTCCCTACAGGTTAAATTCTTAAAATCTAAGTCTTCAACTACACTCACAGTAGCACCAATGGTTAGCAATTGTCAGTAACAGAACACAATAACATTATCTGGAGCAAGCGAAAAGAAGTCTGTGTGGTAAGTTAAGCCGGGTGCACACTGTGCAATTTATAATAGTCCTTTACGATGGTTGCTTGTCAGACTGTACGAACATGATCCTCATGTCACACTGTGGGATCTCAGCTGTCATTTATGTCAGACTGTATGACACGTTAAATACGGACGCACGCTTGAAAACTTGTGCAGAATTTTACATTATCAACCCACACGCGTTCGGTGACTGTGAGCTGCATTAGATGCGGGACTAAAATGGTGGCTAACAAAGACATCTCTAGTGTTAATTCTGATCATCTCTTGTCTTGAAAAACGAAGAAAATTTGACGTTTGTTGTAGGAGAAGTCACACTGGAGGATTGTGCGCCAAATCTTCTGACACTGCCAGAATTTCATCGGAGGTAAAATTTGATCCCAACAGCCATTAACCGGCTGTCTGTGAACATGTCAAACTAGCGATCAAAGACTACAGATTTTAGGCTAGGATTATAGGAATCTTTTAGGATTTGCAAAATTTGTCTCAGACGACCAAATCGTGGCCAAAATCAGTGTGCCGCACGTCTGTTTACAGTCTGCATCCCTCTCAGCTTGCTGTGAGGCAGTGCTGGCTTTATATGCTGGCTTTCTCCTGGCTGCAGCCAATCAGTAGAGCTGAGGTGAATGAGCAGCAAATCAGCAACAGGTGAACCCAATCAACTCCATGAGACTGGTAAAAGTAGACATGGGGGGAAAAACAAAAGGAAACAAACACACCACAAGGCACATAGAACAATCACAAATAAAATACTTCTCAAGATGCAACACCAAGATCAACAAAATATGTTGATCCAGAAATATGTCTTACTTGGCAAAATCACGATGACCCAAGTGTGTGAAGGTGGAGAGAACAACCTTTTCCAAAAAAAAAAACTGAATGCCTGCTATCGCGCAGTATGCACTAGGCAGGGAAGGAGACAAGAGGCCTTTTTTAATGAATGTCAGTGGAGGAGAGGCTTCACTATGCTGAATAAAACACATTTGTGAGGAAATAAATGATATTTTATTAACAAAGTTCAGAAGGAGCAGGTTCAGATAATTAACCTAATTAAAGGATTAGTTCACTTCAGGGATTAGTTACATTTTCAATTGAAAATTAGCCCAAGCTTTACTCACCCTCAAGCCATCCTAGGTGTATATGACTTTCTTCTATCTAATGAACATAATCTGAGATATTTTAATAAATATCCTGACGCATCCGAACTTTATAATGGCAGTGAACAGGGGTCACGAGTATAAGCTGAAGAAAGTGCTTCCATCCACATCCATCCATCCATCTTAAACATGTACTCCACACGGCTTTGGGAGGTTAATAAAGGCCTTCTGAAGTGTAAAAAAAAAAAAAATATCCATATTTAAAAAGTTATGAAGTAAAATATCTAGCTTCCGCCAAACCGCCTCCCATATTCAAGTTACAAAGAAAGTGTAAACTGGCATCACGTCAGTTACACTTTTTCTGTACGTTTTTTTTTTTTACTGCAAGACTTTTACACTTTCTTCGTACGTTGAATATGGGAGGCGGTTTGGCGGAAGCTAGATATTTTACTTCATAACTTGTTAAATATGGATAAATATAGATTTTCTTTACACGAATGCATCGCTTCGCTGCAGAAGGCCTTTATTAACTTCCCGGAGCCGTGTGGAGTACACGTTTATGATGGATGAATGTGAATGAAAACACTTATTTCAGTTCATACTCGTGACCCCTGTTCACTGCCATTATAAAGCTCGGATGCGTCAGGATATTTATTAAAATATCTCTGATTGTGTTCATCAGAAAGAAGAAAGTCATATACACCTAGGATGGGCTGAGGGTGAGGAAAGCTTGGGCTAATTTTCATTTGAAAGTGAACTAATCCTTTAACACAAGTGGAGAGCATTCAGTTAATCAACTCAACCAACGACAAGAAGTATATATGTAAGCAATAAGTTACTCGAGGCTGTACTGTATCGTGAATAAGTCATGGCTGAAGGGCCCCTTCAGCCGTGACTTATTCACGATACAGCACTAGCCTCAAGTACCTTATTGCTTTTATAAAACGGCTACCATACAAAACAAATATTAAAGACAAAAATATGTATCAATGCAACTTTCATTAAGTAAACTTTCACTAAAAGCCTTCCTTCTGCTGGAAAAACAGTCCCTGACCTTGAACAGCAACTGAAGTTACATTATTACAATATTAGATAGCGGCAAAGACTGTCTTTATGAGTGTGTTAGTCAGCAATGAAGACTTTTACATTGAGAAGTCTGAATTGTTGTGAACACGGAACAAGACACAACTCACAAATGCTGTCAGTCATGGGAAAACCCCTTAACTATTAAAAGGACAAGATAATACATCGGACATTTAAACAGATTTTTTATTATGAACATAGGACTAACCTGAAGGGAAATGCTAAATCTGAATGCAGGTAATAAACTTGCTCACTCGATCTCTTTCTCACAATACTCTTCTACATAATACAGTAAGCTTCAATGAACAATATCAATTGAGAACACAGCTTACGTTGCTAAGAGTGGTTGCTAAGGGTGTTGTGTATTGATACACAGAACTGTTGGGTGAAACGGTCATAGCCGTGTTTTATCATGAATAAAACACATCTATTGACCAATCAGAATCAAGGACAGGAACTAACCGTTTTATAAATATATATACAGCAGACTTACCTTTGTTCGTTTGACAGTTTATCAGCATCCCTCCACCACCCCATCTCCTCACTTCTAGTTCTAACTATTCTTACCACAACCGGGAGGTGTACTCTGGGTTTGGGCCAAAGTTTCGAGCTCGGAGCCCTCCCCCTGGACAGCATGCCAAATACGCATCATTTTTTCTTTATTTAATTATATGTAAATGTGAGCTGTTTAATTATTATTTAATGAATCGACAGCCCATCAGCTAATCTTCAACATGTTTTCTCTAAAACATGCATTTTGGATTGATCTATTTTTTAGAGTGAAAGTACTTTGGGTGTCTTGTTCATTATATTTATTTTCATATAAAAGCAACAGAACTTTGATCTGCCTTTGATCTCGGAGGTGTCTGATCCACTACGAGAAGAGAGAACTATCTGTCTTGGCTGCACTTTTTTCACTCCTCCCCTCACTGCAGCCAACTACGAGGTGAGGCACATCTCAAACAAGCCTATTGTTTGATAGACCAACTTTAACCGTTTATTGCTGTCTTTTGAAAATAAATACTTAATTCTGCATGAACATTGGGTATGGAGGTAATTTCTTAGATTATCTGGATCAAGAAAGGTGGGTGGCTATAATTTTGATTCATTTTGGACAATAAAGCCCTTCAGTACATAATATAAAAATACATATTTGCTTTAAAAAGTATGTTCTTATTTTTAACAGTGTTTAGGCCCATGCAAAAATGGCACATTGCATTTTTAATATATCTAACTGTAATCTTTGTGTGCCAAAATCACAATGATCACTTGACAATCATCCAATATTGAACTTGCATATCTGAGTGATATTTAATTGGTATCTCACCATGTCATCAGTGATGTAGAGGCGGAGGGCGCCAGCATTGTGGTACACAAAGCCTGCTGAGTTGAGAGAGAAGGCAGATACTCCAATGTACAGCATATTAGTGTCCTGATAAGGCAACGAGAAAGGTGTTGGGGAAAAAGGGGGTTCCTTGTGTTGTCCAATGTTGTAGAATTCACCCTATAAAGTGTGAAAACATCTAAATTTAGTTATAAAATTTAATTTTTACAGAGAATTTGACATGGTTTAGAGAAATATAAAGTAGTGCTTAAGTTTACCTTTAAACCCAAGTCAATTGAAGTATTAGAAATGACAGGAGACCCCACCATGGAGTAGTCAATTTCAGCATATTGGTCAACTTTGGCTAAAACTGGAGGGTCAACAAGAGAAAAGCCTCTTTTTTTTGGTGCATACTCAAGAATTGTATTGAATAATGCTGGTTTTCATTACAATCCTGAATAACTAATAAATAATGATTTATCATATCACCATTTAATGTTTTCAGGTGGGGGTTCATTTCAGCAATGGAGTCAGCCACCAAAGGGCAGATCTGAAATAGCAGATACATCGTTGTAAGTGAAACTCTGGTATGCCCTTACATTGCATTATTGTTTAACAGTACACATTTATTGGGCAGAATAGATGGCATTCACCCACCTGAAAATCTATTCCTTACCTGTTTCTGCAGAGCACTGCGTAAAGCCTTATTAATGAAGGAACTGAAGAGGTTATACAACCAGCTGTCATAAATACAGGAAATGATAGTGCAAAAAATTAAAATGTTTGTTCAAACACATTTATTACATGTACTCTTTCAAATGTATTTTTTTCAAATCACATGAATTCCTGATGTTATATTATTATTATTGTATTAATTATTAATATTCAACAATTACAAAAGTTTAATCCATTTATAAGAATTTAATATTGGCCTGTCCCACCTCACTGAACTTTTCTAACTGTATCACATCAAACAGTTACAAACAACCGTTTCCCATGTCACAACTATTACTGCATCATCTCCTATTAAAAAAATAAATGTTCCTTAAATTTGACCCAACTATACAATCCTATGACAAAAGTTACTGTAAAAAAATGTATACTTTTTAAAACTACAAACTAACATGTCACCCAAAACTAAAGCTAATCTTCCACTTTTCACTCGAATCATTTAGAAAACAGCTACGGATTGCACTTCCTCAGAAATCTTCCCCTTTTTACATGTTATATAATTTTCGAAAAAAGAACACAGCTATTTTGTGGAATGGCTCCTTCATTAAACATTTAAATTTGTAAGAGCACCTGTATTGAATTTTTTTTTCTTTCATGTGAATTGTGAAGCTGACATAATATGGTAATTTAACATTCATCTTTGACTGCTGTGTGTTAGTTGCACAGTGTTACCTGGCCCCACCATGAAATTTGACATTGACACTCCCCACAGTTGCTGCACAGTTGGTCATGCTGACTGTTGGGCGGCCAGTGTCATCACTCATGACAGCAATAGTGGTGCTAATTGCCAGTTCACCCACAGCCAGATCAAATGAACCACTGTCTTTTCTGTGTACGAAGAAATCAGATATTTAGCATATTACATTCTTTTTTCCTGAATTGAATTCATTTAGCTTGTGCAAATAAGTAATGTGGACACTCTACTTACATGATCCTGAGGTATTTGACTCTCCAATTTCCATGCAGATTGATGTTGGCTTGGCCAATTGAAAGCATGACTCCAGTGTCAGGAACTAAGTCCAGTGCTGATTTGGGAAGTCCCAGGTTTACAATCTGCATCCTATGATGTATATTGGTGAAGCTTTTACTATATGCTGTTACAAGCATATTACCAAAATAACTCCCCCAATCTTCATGTGAAAAAAAAAAATTGTACAGGGAACAACAGGCTAAAGGCGCACAAGGGTAAAATGCGCATTTTATTCTCTTTATTCTCTTTTAAACCACTAGATGAGACAAAAAAAATTCAGCTCAGCACTTTTCTTAACAAGCGATTTTGACAATGCATGTGGAAATTTCCCTGATTCTTTACGTGATTTTGGACAGTAACGCAAAGTTGATAGCTGAGAGCTGTGCTAATTTGATCTAATATTTGGTGCTTTTTTTAAATGTAGATTTATGTAGCAAATGAGAATCGATAAAATGATTCACTATATTTTGGGGCAAAGGTCTTGTTAATGTTTTTCAGTTTTGTTCAAGGTAATTAAAGCAAAAAAAATTTTCAATAAAGGAAGAATATGTAAAAGTACGGTATTTCGGGTAAAAGGCGTCCCTGCTGTTGGGGCTAAAGACATGACATGGTTAGATTCAGAAGGTAAATATTATATATATTAAGTTCTGTCAGGACCACTATCATCAAAGATGATTGACAATTAGCATACAGTTTGGACTGGCAGAATGGTTCCGTTCTGGGCAAGAACTCCCTGTGCATCCATGCAGCCTAGCATGGATAAGATCAGGGAAAGCAGCGATAACCTTAGGGTAAACAGAACAGAACCAACATAAATGTATTGAAGATATCATTAATGTTCAATAATTTAATGTTCAACATAATTCAAGAATTATTCTGATTCGAAGGGGAATCAGAAGGCCAAGTCCTGACTGGACGAGACGAGGAGCTGGGGATGGAGGAGGGAAACTAGCTCCTGAGCAACACGATAAGCTGCTGATAATACTGATGCACCTTATATGAATGCTGTGATAGGCCTCGTATTCCTATAGGTAGACGTGGATCAGCTGAGAGTCAGCTGATGCGAGCATGACTGTCATGACCTGCCAGAACTAACACTACTCTTTATTTCAGTGTCCACCTTAGAGATATTTTTATTTATTTATAATGAAACCATCATATTTTAAAATATGATATAAATCATATATATTAAAATATTTTTACTGTTACTACTGTAAAGCTATATTAAATTATTGTGGGATCTCATTCAATGCTTTCAGAATCTACTTTTTTAAATAATTTTGTTTATTTTTTAATGACAGTATATTTATCGAACAAATAAGAATTCATTTATTTATCAAAATAAACAGAAAATAGTACAAACTTTGCTACAGTGATTGTTTTGGTGCAACTTCATACATTTATAAGATTTTTAAACAAAACAAACCACTTCTACAAAATCTGTTGCTCCATCAATGTTCAATAAAAACATATATTTTCTGCAATCATACACTATGGGAGTAGTGAAAAACACATTTTCTTAAGGTGTGCCTTTAGCCCTGTTGTACCCTACAATTCACCAAATAATTCTGTGAAAATGGCATCATCTTTTTAGGAAGTTTGCAAGATCAAGTAAATATCTCTTATCTTTTATGACTATATCATATTTGTTGCATTTGTCAGTAGGGGACAGTCCTAAAAAATAATTTAAAATCATGTTGTCACGGAATGGTGGCTGTAGAATGCGCACAACGAAGGAGATGATGAGAAAAACCGTCTTTAATGATATAGCACACTCAGGATAATCACAACCACATTCAACACATAAACGATTACCGACAAAGGACTGAACAGAACAGGTGTAACGAAGCGGGACTCAAGGTAAGATCCATATGCAGCTTTATTAAAAGTGAGCGTGGTCGTACAGGCAGGGTCAATCAGGAGCAAACAGGAACAGCAAGGGACAGGCAGAATCGTAGTCAGGAAACAGGCAATGGTCAGGCTAGGCAGATATCACTCACAGAACAGTATACAAGGCAAGGGTCAGGACAGGCAGCAACGGAATCGTAAACGGGTAACAGGCAGGATCAACAACAGATAAGCAGACAGGATATAAACGCTCAGAAATGACACACAGGGTAATCAAGACTTCGCAGTGAGGTGGTGTGTGTGAAAGTCCTTTATAGTCCTGGTAATGAGCTGCAGCTGGGTGTGGTGATCAGTGTAGTGTGCAAAGCTGTATGTGGCAACAGGTGATTGGTGTGGAGTGAACATGTGACTGACAGGGAGGATTGTGGGAAGTGTAGTCCGGAACTGACAGGAACAGACGGTGATCATAACAACAGGGACTATATACACACACATAGTAAATGAGGGAACTAAACAGGAACAGCTGGATAAGGATTAACTGATCAGTAACCATCGAAACTAACAAGAACTCATAAAGACATGACAGGAACTAACTAAACGGAACATAATCGTGACATGTGAAGTATATAAATATAATCAAATGGAAATAATATGTTTCATATAATTACTCTGAGGCATTTTATAGATGTCAACCAAGTTTAACTTTTACAATTACATAGGAACTTATGACCATGAATTAGAAGGGACATTCATCTTACCCTGTAAAACTATATTGGACCTTTCCAATAGGATCCACTTTTTCTGTGCCACTTATATCTGGCACTTTCATACTTCTGAGTTTTTGCTGGATTGAGGTAATTCCAATCTGTCGACCTGCATTCAAAACAAAGACATTTAGAAACTGTGCCTCATAGTTAGTGTCCTGAGATTTGGTTTAAGTAGCTACCTGTCACAGATCCCTTGTCTCCTAGACTCCATTTCCCATGATCATCCTGTTTCCACACCTGCACTCACTTCCCTCGTCATCTCCCCATCAGCACTCATCATCTACACCTGGACTTAATCATCATCACTGACTTTATAATGGACTCACTCCCTGTCCGTTTTTTGTATTTAAATAACTCCAAGTTCGTGGTTGAAGAGGTTCAGGGTAATAAGAGTTCATCTCATCCAGTCCCCCCAGAGACACGGGCGTCCTGGCCAGTTCGTCAATCTCCGTCCTCCTCCACATACCCCTCCAGTGATTTGTTCCCCTGTGTTCCGCTGGTCCCACACACCTCCGCTGGGTCCAGTAAGAGGAGGAAGAGGAAGAAGACCAAGCCCTTTCCAATCTCCGCCGAGCCCTCTCCACTTTCGGCTGAGTCCTCTCCTGTGTAAGTGGGGATTTCGATAATGTATGAGGGAATGGACTGGATCCCTCTTCAAGCGGTTCCAGCCGCTGCCACCGAGCTCTCTGCTCCAGCCGCCGCCGCCGAGCCTGCATCTCCAGCCTCCGCAGAGCCTGCATCTCCAGTCCCCGCCATGGCCTGCTGCATCTCCAGTCCCCGCCATGGCCTGCTGCATCTCCAGTCCCCGCCATGGCCTGCTGCATCTCCAGTCCCCGCCATGGCCTGCTGCA
>RJVU01051187.1:301457-314221 GCA_003731715.1 Anabarilius grahami | reverse complement strand
AAAAAAAAAAAAAAAATGAAGTAGGGTGAACTAGAAAAATGAACTAGATAGGGTACTGCAAAAACAAAAAACAAAACATGAACAAATAATTAATAAATGATTTGTAAAGATGTATAAATAGTAGAAGTCTGCATACTCACCACAACAAACAAAGACCAAATGTCTGACCTTTACAGACTGTGGTTACGAGTTAATAAATAATGTGTTAACATGAATAGTATGTGAAGAGCTAATACTTTTTTCAAAACTTTTGTAAATGTAAAAAAGTGCATTAGGTACAATATGAATTGAAGTTTAATGATATTGGTTAGCATTCAAATGTACATTAAAGGGGTCATATAATGCCACTTTTACAAGATGCAAAATAAGTCTCTGATGTCCCCAGAGTGTGTATGTGAAGTTTTAGCTCAAAATACCCCACAGATAATTTTTATTGCATGTTAAATTTGTCACTTTTTGAGGGTGAGCAAAAACGCTCAGTTTTTGTGTGTCCCTTTAAATGCAAATGAGCTGCTGATCTCAAGAAGAGGGCAGCGTTTCAAGAGCTCGTGAATCGTGTTATGCTGGGTACACACCACAAGATCGGGCTGATTTTAAGCCGATTTTGAGCCGATTTCTCCCCTTCCGACAATCCTAGGTAATGTCTCGATTAATGGTTCTACAGATTATCTTATCAGATTTTCCTGTGGTGTGAGGTGTGTTAAGAGTGACTGAATCTGCTCAGGAGAACGTCGGAGGCGCCCCGATCACGAATCGTAAATATTCAACATGTTGAATATTTATGATCAGAAATCCTGATGTGTGGGGGGAACCCCGTGGACAAACGTGCGCATGCTCTGGAGATTATCACGTGAAACGAAACAATATCCAATCAGAAAGTGAGCAGACAGAAGACGAAAGCATAACAAACGCAGTCATGGCACAGCACAAAGTTAAATGGATTTGGACAGCAGAGATGGAGGATCAGATTGTCGATTTGTGTCAACAGCACGAGTGTTTATACAATGTGTCCAGTAAAACATACCAAAATCATTCCAAACACTATCAACGCAATTTCTTCCTGCCAATCGTCCGTCATGTTTACTCTGAAGTCTCGAGAGATTTTGCGAGATTTCCCTTGTTTACAGTCGGAACTCTGGTTGAAAGTCTGTTCGTGTGTGGTGTGCTGTCTTTGTCACATCACGGCACACCACACACTATAGGAGCAAAACGGTTAAATCTAGGATGTTTGGGGTCTCTCACATTTTGAAAATCTTATAAGTTTTAAAAAATCTTTTAGTGTGTACCCAGCATTAGTAGCTCCAATTACCTCAAGCAGACTCGCTGAAAATGTCAGAAACTGTTCAGCCTTTTATGTTCAAACCGGAGTCGGACAATGATAGAGAGATTTAAGAAGAAGTGACAACATGTAGAATGCAACAGGACGTTTCTGAATGGTTAGTTGATGAATTTATGTAGTTGATGTAGAGTTAACTACCTTAAAGTCATTGATAAACATATTTTGTCATGATAATCTATAAATCGCTCATGTGGGAACTGTTGTAAGATGGCAACAGAGCCAGAGAACATATGCTGCATGAAGACAGAACAGGTGTAGTTTAGTTTAATTACGGTTATAACTTATGTTGTCATCTTGCTTTTATGACTTGTGTTACATACTGTGTTGCAATAACATGACCTCACACCTTTGTTGTGTGTTCTCGGGGACAGGGTTTATGTATATTTAAAGGTTAGTGATGACACTAAGCCGGGAAGAAGCTTGTTGTAGTCCTTAAACAGCAAATTCTTACATTTGTTTATTTGTATGTGTTGTGGACTTTTGCAGCGCGTTTGTCTATATGCATGTGTTGTGGACTTTTGCAGCGCGTTTGTCTATTTGTATGTGTTGTGGACTTTTGCAGCGCATGTGTTGTCAAACTGATGAAGATGTTTTCTTTATTTGCTGGTGTTTTTTCTATTAATTTTTTCTATCAGCATTAGGGGGTGTATGACGGTCGAGGGAAGAGAATGAGCAAAAGGGAGATTTGAAAATAAGAAAAAAAAACTGCAGAATGAGAGATGGGACACAATATAAAAGAGCTCCAAAGAATATCACTGGAATGAAGGTTTATGACTGGGCAAGCGCTTTAGGACCCGCTTTCCAGTGCTGGAGAGAGCAAAGTGGGAAGGCCTGAAAACAGACGCGGAGGCTGCTTTGATCCTGCTCCTCATGTGAGTAAGATGAACACTTTGTATTTACTCTTGTGTACTGTACATTAATTTTTTGTGCTTCCTTGTCGTTCATTCATCAACTCCGCTTTATTTTTTGTGAAGCATTTTGTTGCACAACAGCTGTGATAAACAGACATCCACTCGCATTGCGTGTGTATCAGTGGCTAGATAGTTTGAGTTTTGAAGTTAAACTACTGCACACTGAAAACTGCTTAGAGAATGCGATGTTTAGCGTCATTGATGTCAAAATAATTGAGATGGCCAATCAAAACAAAGTAGGTGGGGTTACGTACTATTTTTGCTCGTGCACAGTCTTCACAGTACAGACAAGTGCGTCAATCGATCGCTTAACGCCGTTGCAGAGGTTCTATTCTTTCCAGTAAAATCACAAAACAAATGCACACAAACGTGTCCCTGCTCTTGATATAAAACCATTGATGTGTTATGGTCTGCTGGTGTATCAAACACATGACGAGGAAGATAATAGTTAAACAAGCCTTTACTTGATAATCCAACGGGAGATACAGAATCCAGACAGGAACATACAACACAGTAGCACAAAACGATACCCGACAATGAACTGACAACAAACAGGAACTTATATACAATGATGAATTAACTCAGATAACATACAGCTGTGATGAGTGTCCATGGTGACTGATCGTGGCGGAAAAACAGAACAAAGGAGCACATGTGACAGAAAGAAAACCAAAACAAACAGAACATGATGTGACTGTGACAGTACGTCCTCCTTCGGCTAGGCGCATCGTTGCGCCATAGAGAAACATCAAAGGGGAGGGCCGGAGGGGGTTCTGGAGGTGGGTGATCTGATGGTGAAACGGGCAGATGCAGGAGGTGGTTCAGGAGGTGGACGGTTGACTGGGAGGAGATGGAAACCAGGAGTCTAGGGTGGCGCAGATGGTGGTGACATCCAGGTGATGGCCTTGAGCAGGGGCTGCAGGATGTACTTCCAGGCCACAGTCAGGGTAGTGCCCCACGGCGGCGTTGATGGAGGGAGGAGCCATGGTAGAGCGCTGATGAGGACCGCCATGGGGATGATCATAGGCAACGACGACGAGGATGGAGCCCACCGGGCAGCCGACGAGCTGAGGTGGTGTAGAGATGGTGAAGATCCAGGCGGCCGCGACGGAGCTGCAGTGACTATCTCCTGAGATCGAGGAGGGGATCCGGAGGTCTGAGAACGTGTTGGAGCGACCAAGGGTGGAGATGGAGCCTGAGGTAGGGCGGAGCAAGCCGTAGTGGAAGGGGTGGAGGACCAGAGAGCAGTGGACGGTCCGTAAGTCCGCAGCGGAGGCAACGCGATGTCTGACCCAGGTGATGCTCACGTGTCGAGGGAGTCCGGCGTGGTCGAAAGGCCGATGGTCTATTCCAAGGGCGGAAGGAGCGCAGGCGCAGAAGTCAGGGCAACGGAACGAGGCAGCTCGAAATCTTCCGAGGCTGGAGGCGGAGCTTCGGGCTCCTCCTGCCCAGGAGGAGACGGATTCCGGCAGGCCCGAGATGGTGCCACGCTACTGAGAGGAAGTGGTACCGAGGGACTGAAGGGAGACGGAGGTGACTGGGTGGCACTGATGGCTGGAGACTGGGAAACAGGCTGGAGTTCCATGAAAAAATCCAAAAGTAGTGGAGTGTCACACGTAAATTGGAGATATAATGGGAGAGGCACGCTGGACAGGACCAGCTGGACAGGTGACAGTACTGGGGCAAGAAAAATGTCCTCTCCACACCTTAAGTCCAGCAGTGTATCAGCAAAAAACTCACTCTCAGTAGCAGGGGGGTGAGTGGGGCTCACTTCCGAACCCTCGAAGTCCACCAACACTCCCTCTGCGATGGATGGCTCGGCTGGCTCACACACCTGGTCAGGCGCACGCTGCTCAGACTCCGTGGCGATTTGACCCCCGATCGCTCTTGTGTGCGTGGGCGGCTCAATCACGGCGGTCTCCGTCGTACTACCTGCGGTGGGCTCAGGTTGTTTATCCTCGCCGTCTGGGTGGTTCTGGCTGGGCACTGGATGGGAAGTGGGGCTGGCAGCAATCTCGATGGTGAACGCTGATCCACAGGATGCCAGCACCCACTCCACATAGGACGCAAAGCTCCCTCGTGGACCCTCCCTGGGCAGCTGTGCATGTGTGGCGGCGTTGAGTCCGATGTACAGGAACGTGCACAGGCAGTGGTCCGGGAAGGTGGTCTGATGGGCGAGATCCAAAAACAGTTGTAAATGTCTCTAGAGGGAGCTTTCTCCCTGCTCAAGGCACATGAGTCTCACAGGTGGGTCCATGGTGAAGGCAGGGGTGAAAACACGGAACAAAAAGAAACACTGAACATGAAAAAGAAAATCAAACAAACACGTCGCTTTACTTTTTAGGTTGGGTATTCTGTTATGGTCTGCTGGTGTATCAAACACACGACGAGGAAGATAATAGTTAAACAAGTCTTTACTTGATAATCCAACGGGAGAATACAGAATCCAGACAGGAACATACAACACAGTAGCACAAAACGATACCCGACAATGAACTCGATAGCCATTAATTTAGGGACCATCTCTAAAGTTAAAAAAGACATTGGTATACACTTTTCTAACTTCAATAGCATTTAAAGAGAATGACTTCAAGTCATTAAACCAACTATAGTGTGTTCATGTAAGTGTCAGGCATGATGCACACTTTTTAGATTTTTGATATTTATTCAAATAAATAAGGGCCAATATGGTAGTTAAAAAAAAGCAATATTTACACATGATTTGAGTTTATTTCTAAAAGGTGTGCATTATACCCGTCACCTACATAAACACTTTAAGGTTAAAAAAAAGGACTTTAACTCTTCAAATGATACTGAGCTTTAAATTATGGTATATTGTGTGTATGAGCATACAGTAGGAAATACATAGCAATATTTACATATGATTTGACAGTTTATTTTATTAAATATCAAAAATCTAAAAGGTGTGCATCATGCCTGACAGCTACATGAACACTTTACAGTTGGTTTTACGACTATAAGTCATTTTCTTCAAATGCTGTTGAAGTTGGAAATAATAGCACTCATAAAGTTTACCAACATGTGGAAATTGGTTGTTTTTGTTTTTTTTAGAGCAATTTTGTACTTCCGGTTTGAAAAGCAAAGTCGAAGCTACGCCACAAATCTGACATAGGTTCAGGCCTCGGAGAGTGTGTAGATAGGCTTGCAAGTCCGAATCTACGTCACCTTTTGTGACATTTTTGTGAAATGTCACAAAAGTGCTTGCTCAACTCTGGCCACGAGGATTATAGATCATATACAAACTTAACCTAATGGAGGACATGCTCAGTCAGTCAGGCTGCGTGTCCACTGGAGCAGAGCAAGCGACCCAAGCATTTTTAAATTCATTCCTATGGAAGTAATTTATAGCATCAAATAAACATGAATGAACATGAGAAGGAATGTTGTTTCAAACGCGGAAAGACGTCAGTACACATCATTTTTCAAGTTTAAGTCCACAAGGTTAATCTTCTTACTCCTGACTGCTTTGTCGGACAAAATGGCGGATTCGGCGTTCTGATTGGTTAGATTGCTTGTCAATCAAACTCCCGGCAAAGGGTCAATTGAGCCTCATGCTCGCACTTAAGTTAAGTTAAGTTCCGCGCCAGTGGACACACACCATAATTCAGTCAACCTGTCAGTAAGTATCTTGCGCTCTCGATCTCGCTGTTTAGTGCCGTTTACCGTCTTCGTCGTCGTCATTGTCAATAAATAAAGTCCGGTGGAGAAAAATTCCCCACAACTGACTGCAAACGGGCATTCAGATCTCCCCCCTACAAACTGCAAGTTTGGTGTGTTTGTTACACTGTTAAGCATTATATGTTTTATAATGATTTATTCATGGAGCGTTTAATAATTTGTAAACCATCTGCCAAAATCATTTGTAGATTTTCAAAAACCGCATTATCATATTAATTGAAATGACATTTGCAAGCATATCAATGTATCATTTGTTATAGTGTTTAATAAGTTTATTAGTAACCAATAACCTGGTTTTGAACCTTTTGGATTTTTATGACTCTTGCTGCCTGCATTTTGACCTTAGCTTGTTTATCTGGATATTGTTTGTCTACTGCCTGCCCTGACCATTTGCATGAACTATGTTATTTCTGTTGGCACTTCAACCCATGCCTGTTTGTATATTGCTGCTGCTATCTAATAAACCACATATGGATCTTAACCTCAATTCAGTACTTGTTACCAGTGGCGTGCACAGACCTCTGTGAGGGCAGGGGCGCAATCGCGTTCCGGGGACCGCCAAGGTTTCAGCTCAATCAAACCTGCTAGCTTTGAATCAACAACAACTAACTCAGCAAACCATGCAGTTTGGATGTGTTCATTGTGATTATACTGACTGGGTTTATAAAATTGACAGCATATCTTTACTTAGGGCATTCAGAACAAAGCTTGGCTCTTTCCAACTGTAACCGTGTGTATCTGATGATTATTTTGCCCATGTGTTAAAAAAACATAGATTTTTGGGGTGGGAGAAAAAGAAAAAAGAAAATCGATCCATCGATGCACCGCGATTCTCTCTCCAAGGATTCTGAAATTCTCAGAATCGATTATGAGCTTAGTTTTTATTTAGATGTGCGATGATGCTGAGTGTGCTTAGAAACACCTGTTTGCTTCCAATTCCTCACACACATACATCACTCGAACCTTCCGTAAAATAATCTTTATTAAAGTTCAGAAAGGTTGAAGCAAATTACAACGACATTTGCGTTGTAAGACGCGCGCTTTGTTTGATGTACACTTGCAGTGCACGGTCTCGCCCGATGGTATTTTCCTTACAAATGCTCTACGAAGTCATCATTTATGTCGTTTGGAATGCAGTGGACTTATATATTTAAAATATGAAACTCAAGTACAGAAGGCTACTTTCAATTTCAAATGCTGATGCTTTGTTTGTGAAAAGTGCTCGCGCATGCAGCTGTACGCGACTTAGTGTATACTAACTGGTTTAATGTACTTGTCTCAAAATGGTTTTATGACGCAAAATTAATGTAGCCTAAACAGCCAGTTTTGTTTTAAGGGATTAAATGGACAGGACAAACCGCATTACTTATTATATTTCAAAAGAGATCCGTGCAACACTGCAACTAGATCTCCCGCTGTGATGTAACAATCAAACAACAGTAAACATGAGAAAGAAAACGTTCAGATAATCTTATATACTGAAAGCACTATTTGTTTATTGCTTGTAATATGTTTCGTTGCTCCTCTTTATTATTTGCTACTTACTTGTATGTTTTGAAGTTATATTTAAAATTCTTAACATACAATTGTTTTAATTTTTCAATTTGTAATTATTTTAAAAAGTAGGCCTACTTATAATTACTTATATAAGGATATGTAAACTTAAGGATTTTAAGGTTAAGTCGGTAAACTAATTAATTAATAAGAAAAAAAAGTAATCAAGAATCGTTTTGGAATCGGATCGTGACTCCCGGAATCGGATCGGATCGTGAGGTGACTAAAGATTCCCACCCGTAGATTTAACACACTCGCTACAGACGCACCCCAAAGTGGAGGAGTTTTAGTGTCATCAGCAGCACTGAGTGAGCGGAGTTTTGCTGCAGTGGGCACGCACCATAAGACAAGATGATGACTAGACGATGACAAGACAAAACCAAGGTCATTAAACGATAACTATATCAACATGGAATATCGTTGATGGAAAAAAAGACAAGACTAAAATGTAATTACAAAAATATAAACTTTACCAAAATCTCTCTTTGTTTTCGTTAAATAGAAAGGAGACAAAATATTACATTCTGTTTTTTAAAAGCTTCTATGAACTTTCTCGCATGCGGTTGCCAGATGTCAAAGTTTTAAGTCAAGTCACCTTTATTTATATAGCGCTTTTTACAATGCAGATTGTGTAAAAGCAGCTTTACCAGGAAAATAATTTTGGCTGCACAGCAGCTCTAGAAGAAAATGGTGTCATTGTCCAGCTCAAGTTCAGTATTGATTCAATCTGTTGTAAAAATTATTAGTTATTAATTTAGTTCATTTATCTATACAGCAGCTCTGGAGAAAACAGTGATGTCATCGTCCAGCTCAGTTCAATTCGCATAGAATGGTGTCCGATCAAAAAACAAACGAAAAAAAAAAAAAAAATCAAAAAATTCAATTTGTTGAATATCAAGTTGAATGTCAACTAAGCAAGTCTGAGGCAACAGCTGCAAGGAACTCAAACTCCATCAGGTGACAAAAATGGAGAAAAAAACCTTGGGAGAAACCAGGCTCAGTCGGGGGCCAGTTCTCCTCTGGCCTACAACAAACAGTGTACGTTTATGATTCAGGCAGCGTTACGGGTCCTAAATCAGATTGGGATCGGAACAGTCAAAATATTTAATCCAGTTCCATCTGGTTGAAGATCGGATTCATCATGCCGGTATGGAAATAGTTTAGTGTCGGATGGAGTGGTGTAAAGCATGCTGCCACTGGACTCTGGAGACTTAAATCCCCCAATCAGAGTTTTTTTGTTAAAAATATACATTTTCTGGTGGTTTACTTTATATGTTGTTTAATAGTATTTCCAATAATTCCAAATTACATTAATGTTTTTGGTAACACTTTACTTGAAGGGGTGTGCATAAGACTGACATGACACCTTCATAATCATGACATGACACATGTCATGAATATAAAGGAGGTTTTATGCATGTTTATGACAACTGTCATTAAATGTCAACTGAATAAAATCCCAGTTAACCCGAAAAACTTAGTTTCATAGCTCTCTTTTTTCTATTGCATTTATTTGAGCTGTTTATATTTTATTACTGACTTTTACATGTTTTTTTTATGAAAATAAAACTCTGCATTGAAGAAAAGTAGATTTTTGTTTGTTTATGTTGTCATTTATAGTTCTTAGAAAGAAAATCGGAATCAGCAAAAAATAGGTATCGGCCGATCACACTAACAAAACCATCGGAAATCGGAATCAGCCAAGAAAATTGCAATCGGTGCATCTGTACTAAAAAGCCTCTGAATCCATCTAAATATCTCTATGAACAACAGCATATCAAAACAGATAAATCAACTTATTAGCTTACAGTGTTTAAGTCTCCTCAGCTTTCATTGTCAATTGCGCTCCCTATTGTTGCTGGCAACCATATGCTGTAAAAGCTGGCAACCCGCGACTTTGAACGAGGGGGCGGGCCAAACAATATTTTGAATTTGGACTGCAGTACCTATTTTGAACACTGGGTGTCATTATTACATAGAGCCCCTTTAAGTTTAGGTATTGGGTAGGATTAAGAATCTAGAATATGGTCATGCAGAATAAGGCATTAATATGTGCTTATTAATTACTAATAAATAGTCAATATTCTAGTAATATGCATGCTAATAGTAATAAGCAACTAGTTAAAAGACCCTAAAATAAAGTGTTACCATTATTTTATAACAGTGTCATCTTTTTTAAGAAATTTGAAATTGTCTATTATCTGACGTTTTGTTGGAGGAAACTTAAAAAAACAAAAAAAACATGAAATGAAATGAAAAATATTCATGACGCTGTTATAAAATTATTTGTCAGAGTATTGTCACTTAATGACATTTTAATGACAAGTTCAATTTGTACCACTGTAGTTAAGGTCAAGATACATATTCATGACACTATTATAATGGCCTCATGACAGCCAATGTCAAAACCAACCACATGACAGTTTAATGTAATGTTAACCCATAAAGCTAAATGATGTCAAGTTGTCATGACAAAGACACTGACAGGTTATGTTGTATTGGTTTATGTCAAGTTGTCATAAGTCGGACATCTCAAACAATGTCATCTTTGCATTAAAAATGACATAATTGAGCGAATGACATTTAATGACAGTTGTCATAAACATGCATAAAACCTCCTTCATATTCATGACACTTGTCATGTCATGATTATGAAAGTGTCATGTCAGTCTTATGCACACCCCTTCAAGTAAAATGTTACCATGTTTTTCTATTAAAACATTTCTCCATTTAAATTTTTTGAGAGAACTTTCTTGTTTTACCAGTTTTCTTAATGTAGAAAGTTGTTCATTTATTTGATAAATAGCCTATAATAAATCAGGAAACTAGATGAGGTAAAATAAACCATGTGTATGAGTTGACATTCTCTTGATTTGTGCTTAGGTAAAAATGCAATAATTCTGATGAAATGTAAAAATACATTTCTCAAATGACAATAATCGCTTATTATAATTGAGCAAAATAATATTGATTATCAATATATGCCGCATGAAAAAAATGTGACTAAGGTTTCATTGACTAAAACTAGACAAAAATTCCCAGGCATTTAGTCTAAACAAAAACAGGACAAGGTTGACTAAACATGATATAAAATAAAAAGTTAATTTGACACAGTACAGTGTTTCACCCAGAGCTTTTTTAAACCAATTTAGTAAGATTTTTCCCATAGTATCATACTTACAGACTTAAAAAAAAAAAAAATCCAAAGAGTTACAAGCAGTCTAGTTTCGATCACTTACCATACTCAAGTGCCTTCTGAGTTAGTCTGACTTCAACTCCTGCATTGTTGCTTGTAGACACTGAGACCAGGTTTACAAGAACCAAAAGACACCAAAGGAACATCATTTTCAATCTAGCCTATAAGAGACACACATCATGGGCATAAGAATAGGTGTTTTTAACTGTCAGAATAGGTGACCGATT
This sequence comes from Anabarilius grahami, assembly GCA_003731715.1. Lineage (NCBI taxonomy): Eukaryota > Metazoa > Chordata > Actinopteri > Cypriniformes > Xenocyprididae > Anabarilius > Anabarilius grahami. The sequence continues at coordinate 303,295 of RJVU01051187.1, read as the reverse complement.
TAATCGGCTCCAGGGTAATGCAGTTGTTTCTATTTTAAACACAGTGACATTTAGTACAAAAGTACTAATTACATCAGCTCCTGTCCTGTGCAGCAAATTCTGCACTTCAAAAAGCAACAATCTGCTTTTGGTTTTGTGCCTACAATTTTTTTTTGCAACATCTACTTGGTAAACTTGATATTAGCAAATAAGTTGATTATTAAAAAAAGGTTCTTTTTAAAATCATTTACTACACAATATTATCTGTGTATTTATCAATGCCTTTATATATACGGTTTGTTTGAGAACTAATCTACAGTATGACATACTTAGTTGCTAGTCTAACCAGTTAAATTGACTTTTCCCAAGTGAAAATAAACATCCTCTTTCATTTTAACACAGCTTCCCAAAGCTCAGTTTAACAAGTTCTCTAATCTCTCTTAGTTCTCAAATGCACAATGTTCTACATGAAGAATGACATGGTGAGAAAAGTGTGTCCTAAATTTGTACTTTTTGATTTAAATGTTTCTCTCAAGGCTTATGCTTGAAACAAGTAGGTCTGTACAAACTGATCCATAGGTAGTGTACATGCATAAACTTTATTAATCTTAAAAAAAAAAAAAAAGCACTGTTTTTGCTGGAGAATGAGGAAATGGTTGAGACAAGCAATGTCTTGATTTGTTATGTTGCGCTGAAAGATACCTTTGTCCTACAGTCAGATGAAGCCACATGACTGTGAACAAGTTGATGTTATGCTTATATTGAATTAAGGCGAGCTAGAATTAAATGCAGATAAGAGGAGTCACTTTGCAGGAATGTGTCATGTGACTTTGGTTTATTCCCTGCTGTTACTAAATTTTGACATTTTACAACCATATTTTGTATATCAAACTGGACCATATGAGTAACACAATATACAATATATTCACAAAATGAATACTGTTAACATAGATTACCACTACGTTACAAACCAAGGACAGTCGATATAACAAATATCTACTCATGAACCACAATATATCTCTTGTGCAGAACTATACCACTGAAGAAAAAGAATTTTGAATATAATCTGTAGAATACACTTAGCATTATCATTCAATGTACACATACAGTACAGATTAGATCTGAACAGATCAGGGAAATAAATTAAAGATTAAGTTCACACATAAATTGACCTCATGTAGGCTGGTGTTGTTCATATATATATTATTTGTGTGTGTGTGTGTGTGTGTGTGTGTGTGTACTGTACCTTAAACTGTAGTGAAGTGCTATATGGCTGGTCTCTTCCTGTCCAGATGTATGAACTGTCTGATCCCTGGCTAGTAGCAGCACTGAGTGGAACTGAAAGAGAGAAATTTCACCACTAATTCACAGCAACAGGAAGAGATTGTCAAATTGTTGTCAAATTCACTTACACAGCAGCATGCTCTAGCGTCCATACACAACCTGAGCAGACAAACCATTCAGCAATGAGCAGTAATTGTGAAATTGAAATTGTGAATTTGTGGTTTGTGAACTTTGTATTCTTATTCCATTTCCCAATGAGTTAGAACCACAATAGTATCATTAAAGAAGGGGAATTCTAAGTAAAATGTTGCTGTCCAACTTGTACAGTGCAAGCTACTACACTGGATAGTGATTTGCTGTTGAGGTCAAAGGCTGTGTGTCCAACCAAATTATGGTATTTTGACAAAAAATGTTGACTAATATGTCTAATACTAAACATGTGACACTGCCTCAGAGTAGAACATATACCCACCCATTTTAATACCAACCAAAGAATATTATTGTTACATGGACACTTTTTTTATTTACTCATTATTATATATGGAAAATTGTTTATGCACATGTAAATAGGCATT